>APFE031690459.1:306705-318811 GCA_000404065.3 Pinus taeda
GTCTGCAACTTGATCATCTGTTGAACAATATTGCACTTCAAGAACATGGTCATGAATGAGCTTTCTAATGAAGTGCATGTGCAGTTCAATGTGTTTGTTGCGCTGATGTTGGACTGGATCTTTGCATAGTTCAATGGCACTTTGATTATCACACCAAAGTGTAGTCGGATGCTGCTGCTGAAAGCCAAACTCTATCAAGATCTGATGAAGCCACAAAGCTTCCTTACTAGCTTCTACGGCACCACGATACTCTGCTTCTGTTGAAGAAAGAGAAATGGGACTTTGTTTCTTGCAAGCCCATGTAATAGGTCCTGAACCAAGAGTGAACACATAACCTACAATAGACTCAAACATAACAAAGTATTCTTTTAGCTGATTTCCAATGACTTTCATGTGGGTTTTGCATAAACCGCGCAATAAGGCCAACAGCAAAGGAAAGGTCAGGGCAAGTATGGATCAGATACAAAAGTTTTCCTACAAGCTGACGGTATAAGGTAGCATCAACTTCAAGGGAAGTACAAGTGACTGAAAGTTTGGCTCCAAACTGAAAAGGAGAAGGGGCTGGCTTACAATCTTCCATGTAAAAATGGCATAGAAGATCACATGCATACTTGGACTGGGAAAGGGAAATACCTTCCTTGGATTACAAGACTTGACCAAGAAAACAATGCAAGTGTCCTAAGTCTGTCATTTCAATCTTCTTTTTAAGGTTGGACTTCACATGGTTTATAAGGTTGGGGTCACTACCAGTAAGGATAAGATCATCAACATAAAGAACAAGAATGATAAGAGACTTGCCCACTTTCTTGGTGTAAACAGTATTGTCATTATGACACCTAGAAAATCCAGTTTCTAAAAGAAAGCTATCCATTTTGAAATACCAAGCCCGAGGGGCTTGTTGGAGACCATAAAGGGATTTCTTAAGCCGACATACAAGGCTGGAGTCTGTTTGTATAAAGCCAGTAGGTTGTTCCATATAGATTTCTTCATGCAAGTCCCCATGCAAGAAGGCAATTTAACATCCATCTAATGGACTTCCCATTTGAAAGAGGCAGCAAGGGAAAGAACAAGGCGGATAGAGTTCATTTTGGCAACAGGAGAGAAGGTTTCAGTATAGTCAATGCCTTCAACTTGTTAAAAACCTTTAGCAATAAGACAAGCTTTATGTTTATCAACTTTTCCATTTGGTCCATACTTGTTTCTATAAACCCATTTGCATCTAACAAGTTTTCGTCCCTTTGGAAGGGGAACAACATCCCATGTATCATTTGCCAATAATGAACGATATTCTTCAGTCATAGCTGCATCCCAATCTGGATGGCCTGAAGCTTCTGCAAAGGTGTCAGGTTCATAATTAGCTGAAGCTTGAGCCAGTAAAGAAGAGGCTCTATCGAACTAAGAACGTGTACGTCAATGATCTATAGGATCACCGACAAGAGCACCTGCTGCATTTCGAGTAGCACGGACCCATTTTGGAAGCTGAGGAGCTGAAGGAGGATCCTAAGAAGGTGGGAGAGGATTGTCATCTTAGTCATCATCTAAAGAAGAAATATTTCTAGAAGTACAAGGGATCGAGAGAAGTGGCACATCCGCCAAATAGGCTCGTAGGCCGATATATTTTCAGTAAACTTTACATCTCTTCTAATGATAACATTTTTGGACTTAAAGTGGAATAAGTCTATATCCTTTGACATCTTCAGAATATCCAACAAAAATACATTTTTCACTCTTAAGTTCTAAAGCTTTATGTTTCTCATCTAGAATATGGGCCCATGCTTCACTTCCAAAAACACGAAAGTGACTTACATATGGTTTAATTGAGCTCCATGCCTCTTCTGGAGTGATATTCTTTAAAACCTTAGTAGGAGTGCGATTTATTATGTAATTTGCACAGTTAATTGCTTCTGCCCAAAAATTAAAAAAAAGTCCTTTAATTGAAGCATACAGTTAGCCATTTCCTTTAAGGTGTGATTCTTCCTTTCAGCTACACCATTTTGTTGTGGAGTATATGGAACAGTATTTTGCATTTGAATTCCATTCTCAGTGCAAAAGTTGATGAATTTGTTGTTAACATATTCTCCGCCATTATCAGATCTTAGCTTAAGAATTTGATGTCCAGATTGTTTTTCAACAAAAAACTTAAAGGCCAAGAACATGTTAAATACTTCACTCTTGAGTTTTAAGAAGTATACCCAAGTGCATCTAGAGAAGTCATCAATGAAAGTTACGAAATACTTGTAGCCAGAGAATGAAACAACTAGAAGTGGACCACATAAATCACTATGTACAAGCTGTAAAGGGGTTGAGGCATGCCAAGAGGCACATTTTTCAAAACTATCCCGATGATGTTTTCCGAGTACACATCTGGAACAAACACCATCTCTGCAAGATACCATTGAAGACCTGTCACCATATTTTCTTTACATAGATTCTGAAGGGAGCGATAGTTTAAGTGACCAAATCACTCATGCCAAAGTTTGCTCACTTCATCATTATGAGCAACAAATACCGAGGGAAAATTTTATGACCCAAAGTTTTTAAACTTATACAAGCTTGTAGAATCATCAGCAATGTCAGTAGCTAAAATCTGTCTAGGATCTCTTAGGTCCTTAATTACAACATCGTGAAGTGAAAATTCAATGATTTTACCTTCACCTGAATGAGTTATTTGATATACAGATAGAAGGTTGCAGGATAATGTTGAAACACATAATACATCATTAAATTTACCATTATCTAGATGAACAGTCCCAGTCCCTACAACACTAAGATATCTATCATCACCAACATGTATATTTTTGGTGTTACAATCATTTAAAGAAAAAAACATGGCCTTGTTTTTGGCCATGTGATAGGAAGCTCCATAATCAATAAGCCACTTGTGAGGATGAAAAGAAGAAGATACATTTAGTGCATAACTAGACCGAGATGCTTGAAAAGCACAAGCAAAAAGTGTTATTCCTGAAGATGAAGTTGAAGTTGAAGAGTGCTCCAAATGGATGTTATGCTTCTTCATTGTTGCTTCCAATTCTTCCATCTTCTTAAATCATTTGGATTCTAAGTGACCATTTCGATTACAAAAGTGGCAACGTCTATTAGTCTTCTTCCCTTTGTTTTTATTTGCCTTATCATTTTTTTGAAATGATTTTTCATTTCAAGACTGAAATTGCTTAGGACCCTTGTTTGGTTTAGGACCATTCTTTTTAGTATACTTCTTCTTAAGATTCTTTGAATTTGGTTGCTGCTGGGTAGCTAAGGCTTTCTTAGAAGAGTTTTCAAGATTAAGAAGACCAAGATATAAGAGCTTTTCTTGTTCTCTTATTAAAGAATCACAAAAGACATAAAAAGAGGGGGACTTGTAGTCTTTTCCTTGAGAAATAAAGGCTTCTCTAGTAGAATGGAAGGTGGAAACAAACATAGAGTAGATTGGTCCCAAATTAGTAAGAATGGAATAGTTAAGTCTACCATATTCTTTCTTAACCTTAACACCTTCCAAGAGAAGTCTAAGGGTCTTGAAATTGAACAAAAAATCTTCAATGGAAGAAATATTATTGGTGTCCAATGTAAGCATCTCATTTTCGAGTTGATGGGCTCTAATTTCATTTTAATTCCAAAAACTTTAGTCAGTTGTATCATTGCTTCATTAGGAGTATCAAGTTCTGTGATATGGAATCTAAGGTATAGAGAAATAGACATCCCTATCAACCCACGTGCTTGATCTTGCCTATTTTCCCATTTGGCTGCCTTATCTTCATCTTGAGGTTGGTTTGTTGGCTTGAGGTTATTCTGTAAATACATTTACTTCTAAGTAAATCCACAATGTAGGACTACCAATGGAAGTAGTTAGTGTTGTCAAGAATAACTTGGCATGGACTTTCCATTTTAATGGAAACTGAAGCTATAGATGCTAAAACTAAGTGTTTCAATGGAAAGCTCTCGAAAAATTAGGCTAATTAAAAAAATGACTCTAAAAACGACTTCTGAATGAAGAAGTTATGGCTTTTTGAAGAAACGTTGTTGAAGATGCTGACAAAGTACGTCAATGTGCGAAAATGAATGATAATGTTATATTTAAAAAAAATCCCCCTCCCCATTTCCCCTTTCCAAACTTAATCTAATTAGCTCACTTTAAAAAAAAAAAAAAAAAATATGTGACTTGCTTTTATAAATAAGTGAAAGCCACTTTTACAATGGTACTTTATGAGCTACCCACTAAATTGTAACTTAAATAAAAGATAAATAGAATTTAGAAGTATAAGTGACTCACATTAATGGGTGAGAACACTTTTACATAAAGTAACTTTAAAGCATAAGTTACATGTGCTTCTTGAAAAAGTAACTCAACAAAAAGAAAGACTTGAACTCAAGACCTCTATTCTCATAATGTAACTTTGGACCAAGTGTGCTAGTTTAAAAGGTTAGTAATTTTTGGAAAAGAGGAAGGAGGGTTTTTTTTTTTTGTTTTCATTTTTTTATTTGTTTTTAGTCACTGAAGCTTTGGGGTGCATGCTTACTTGAAAAGTTTTTTTTGCCTACAAAACAAAAAACAAAAAACCCAACACGGACATATAAAAAAAAACAAACCTTACGACTTGAAGTTAGCTTTAGTCAGAAATTAAATATTTTCCTCAATGTTTCTGATTTTCCAAGATCACACTAAGGCGCGGTGGAAAAGAGCATACGCATGAGAAAAAATATTCCTTTCTGTTTCTGATTTTCCTAGATCACACAGAGTTGCGGGGCAAAGAGAATACGCATAAATAAAAGGTGTAGATATGGTAATGAAAATAGAGAGCTAAATAAACTTAAATAAACTGAGAGATGAATAGCAATGAATGCAAATAATGACTGTATAGCTCTATATCTTAAAAATGACATAACTAGGGCTACCAAAAACCTTTTCGCGTGTAACGAAAGTGGTTCCTCACTAGAATAGATGCTACTAACACAATAGAGCATTTCTCTCGGACTAAAAGTAGTCAGAAATAGTAGATCTAGGAAACAACAGTCAGATGCAGTTGTGTCGGCTTCAGATTTGGATCACCAATGGATGCAGCCCTCAAATAGCTTTGGTACCATGTAGGAAGTTATAGGGTAAGTTCTTTAGACATAACACCAAAGGACACCACTCACAAATAGATCATAGATCAATACACCAGTATTCTTGACGTGGTTAAAACCCTCAAAGAGGGAAACAGTCCACTGGTTGAGCCAATACAACCACTTCAAACAATTTATTAATCAAAGAATGAAAATTTACATAAGCTTCTCTCATGAATGGATACCCTACAAATGACCCTCCATGATATTTAAATAGAGATATTGGACCAATCGGGTGTTAATCCATGAACCAAGTGTCGGTAATATCGAGGAGAGAATGAATCGTTGGATCACTTCATGTTTAGAACATATTGTGACCATCAGATTGTATGTTACAAAAGTACATGGTAAAGAAACACACTTTACCTAACTCTACACTAGACCAAGTTATAATTAACTATTTCCTATCTGTCAGAATATCCTAACAATATGAAAACTAGTTGGATTGGTTTGGTTGATTGGCATAAATGGACGGTGGCATGAAAATCATGAGAAAGGTAAATATGAAGGGTATTGTTAGTGGATTTGAGGCATCATATGCATTGTCTATGTTGGCAAATGTTGTTCTCAATGTTGTTCATGTTGGGCATGGATAGAAGGAGTTCCCTTAACCTTTCTCTTATGATATCTAGTAATTATGTTGTAATCATTACTATGTTGATGTTTATATATGAATACATGATTTTATGCATGTCATTTTCTGATAGGGTCATCATGGATCATGATTGTTTTATGATAATGTTTATATGTATGTATGTATGTATGTATGTATGTCATTATCTTACAAGGTATTCAGGGATCATGATTGTTTTATGCTAATGATTATATGTGTGTATGTGTCATTGTCTAACAGGGTTGTTAGGGATCATTCTTATGGAGGAATGATTACTTATGCAGGTGTATGGCATGAACAGGTTCATGATATCAAGTGGGAAAAGTAGCCTTCCATATCTATGAGGTCAATATACTTTGGATATGAGTTGATATTATGTGATTATACTATGTTTATGTTTATGTTATGGACAGGTAATGTTGAAGGATACAACAATGAAATGAAAGAAATGTGATTTGCGGCATGCTTGACCATGCATGGAAAATAGAAAGAAACTAGAAGCTATGTTTCTTGGTAGAGAGAGTGTGATCTCTAGATGTACATATGGTGTTATGTGCATGTTGTACATGCGGTGCTATGTACATGTGGTATTATGCTGACATGGTATATGCAGTGTTATGTGGATATGGTGTTGTGTACATGTTGTATATACGGTGTTGTGTACATGTTTTATATGTAGTGTTGTGTACATATGATGTTGTTTACATTTTGTATATGCAGTGTTGTGTACATATGGTGTTGTGTATATGTTGTACATGTGATGTTGTGTACAAGTGGTTTTGCACACATGTTGTGCAGGTGGTATTGTGTACATGTGGTTATATGTGCATGTTGTGCAAGTGGTGTTGTGGAGCATATGGTGTTGTATACATGTTGAACACATGGTTCTACATACTTGTGGTATTTTTCACATGTCTTGCATATTGTGTTGTGTTGTGTATTAGGTTATATGCATTGGGTATTCATTGTGTTGTACTCTGTGTATATATATGTGTTGTGTTGTACACTAGGTGCAGGTGTATGTATTTTGTGGTAAACCATGTGTGGGTGTATTTTTTATGATGTACATTGTGTGTATATGTATGTGATTGAAGAGAAAGAGAAGGAACTGGGTTCTTTCCGAATGTGTCAACCAATTCAGTGTGTGTATGTAATGGACAAGAACAAGGTCGAAGTGAAGGGATGAGTACAAGGTAGAATAAAGGTAGAATCAAAATTTAATAAATTAATAATATAACACTTTATGATAAAATTAAATAAATCAATATTATAATAATTTTTCGTAAAAATTAAACAATTTAATTAAGGAGCATATTAATAGGTTTCACTTGCATTATTATTTCATTCTCTCATTGTCGGCCAATTATTCCGATAATTCTCTATTTATTGTGTCATTCCTCTTCTACCTCTCCTCAACCATTATCGTGACAATGGGTCTTGGTATAGACTCAAAACATTGGCATTCAAAAATGTCTACTGTGGATTTTCTTGCATCTTAGTTTCAAGATCAATCCCACAAAAATCTACAAACCATGAAAGATAATTATTAGTATTTTATTTCATTTTTAATTATGTATGTGATCTATGACTTCGATTTATGAAGGTCGCATGTGATCTATCACTTTCATTTATGATCATTTTGTTTTGAGCTAACTGAATGTGTTATGTTTATACATGATTATTTGATCAAAGAGCCAGCTTGAATTGTTGTGATAGGAAGAAAAAAGAATTACAGGTGTACGTTATTGGTGGGCCACAAATGGGGTATGATTTGAATTTATTTTAAATCTAATGGAAACTATGTGCTTGGTATAGGAAAACATGAAAATGCCCAGGTGTTGGTGGTTGTAAATACCCGATTGGGTGGTTGAAATTGATTGCAAGAATTAGCAGCAATAGTGAAAGGAATTGTAATATGCAACTGTATGTAGGTAAATCACTTCAAGAGTAGGGTCATTATGGGACAATAGTACCCAATAGCGTCCATTGATTGCAATGAGAATGATATGACTAGTATAATGGTTTTGAGGCAGGGATATGCCTTGGTTTTGGACCTTCTGATGTGAGGGAACCTTGCCAAGGGATGTATCACTCGAGGCATTGTGTAGCATAGAACAGGATGCCAAAACAAATTGGAAGGTGTGTGACTACATGGAAGGGGGTGAATGAATTTCTTCAGGGAAGGTATAATAGAGAAGTGAGGGGTAGAGAGTGAATTCGTTTTGGTCATTAGCATTTCCAGATGGAATCAAAATGACATTGAGAGTGTGCCCTAGAATAATGAGTTGGTAACTGTTCACTAGGGGAATATGTAGCACAAGGATTGTAGTGTTGGACATTGGATGCAGGTTTGAATTTGACAGTGGATTTTGGACTTCTTAGGAAGGAGGTAAATCTTGGTACTGCTTTTGAGGGTAGAGGTGTGATCCTTTGGATTCCCTTGTTAACTAATGTAGGCATCATATCCTTTTATTTGATGGTTAGAGAAAATGTGCATATGTATGTATGTGTATCTTATTGTAAATATTGTATCGAGCTACATTTATAAAGCCCCGTAGACATTATGATTATGTGTTGGTTGAAGAAAATGTGTATAAGAAAATGTTGTTGTTATTGTAAATACCATAATGAACTGTGTTTTAAATCTCCTGTAAATGGTATAATTTTCATGTTCTCAACAATGTCATTGTAAATACTTCAACGAAATGTGTTATAAATCTCCATCGGTAGTATGTTTTGTTTTCAGCAGTTTGTTGGTTATATGTGTCATTGAACACCGAGGAAAGTGTTCCCGCAAGGAGGAGGGGTTTGTAACAAACTTGTGTTGATTTTCCCTATAAAAAATATATTGACCAAGGTCATGGGACACGTGTTCCAAGCTGAATGGTGGCAAAAACATCCTAGTGAGGATCACTTTCGGTTTACTTATGGCTAAGGGAATTGGAAAAGGAAAAGAGGCAATAATTGGAATTTATTTATGAAGTAAAGGAAAATAGGAGAAAATGAAGGTGAAGAGACACGAATTTTTATGAGAGGGAAATTGAAGGAAAAATGGAAGAAAATGAAGAAAATAGAGGCATTAATGATAAAAGGGCTTTTAATGATCAGTTCATAGATTTTTCAGTTTAATGTTGGAGCTCGTATTTTAATTCTCTCATTCTATTATAATCTTGCACACTTAGAGTATTCTTGGAACACTTTGGCATTCAATAGATTTAGAGAAAGAAGGAAAAGGAAACCAGGGAAGTGTAATAGAACAAGTGGATAAACAACTACAACTATATTTCTTTGTAGGTAACATGTTGCATGTGTTATTTCCTTGCCGATTTATGGATGCATGTATATGCATGTGAGTTTCCACTTATGTGCTATCATTAGCATGGACTATTACTTAGATTAATAGTGGTTTTAGCCTTTCCTTATTGTTTCTCGGATAACCATGGTGTTTTGGGTTTTTCCACTTCATTTTTTTCTAATTGGTGCTCATAATTCCTTATGGTTATTAGTTCGAACAGATTCTTTGGAATCCCTAGAAAAAATTGGGTTGAATTACTAGCCTTAGAGCCTATATTGGTATAAACGCTCTAGAGTCCTTAGTGGTTTGATCTACTAGTCCCTAGAGATGGTTTGGATAAACACTCTAGAGCCCTGTAATGTTGTCCGTTGAGTTACTAGTCATTGGAGTGTTGGAAAAATTGGGTAGAGATTGGTCTGGTTTGTGTTAGTGATGTCCATCCACGAGGTGGAATCACTGGTTGAGAGTTATGGTAGCTTGGCCTATGGAAGCCATGGCTTCGTTTTATTTTGGTTTATTCCATGATATACCACATTCATGCTTGAAATATGAAACGGGGGTGATTGGCTGAAAGAAAGATTTGGTTAAGCCTAATCTATGGTCGAGTGGTATGTGGAAGTCCATAACTTGGTTCACATTTTCATATTTTAATATGAGCTATTTTATATTTTGATCTATGATCACATGTATTGATTATGATGGTGATATTATGGTCGAGTTTCCATGATTTATATGTTGGTTATGTGATGTATATTATTTATGGCTCTTGACAGGTTTGATGAATATATGAATCAATAATGAATGCATGTACTAACAAGTGTTGTTGCAACTATGTGGAGAGGGAATACATCCTTCTTGGTGTTTCTCAAATTATTCTCAGACTATCATGATCAGATATACATTAATTACTTTTAGCTTACATGTTTTCGATATGTTTGACGAAATGTCTAGTGTGTTCTAGGTTGTCTAGGACAAGTTTCAGACTTGGATTTGAATTTTTGACAATGTTGTCATGTAACTTATGCTTCTGGAGAGTTTAAGGAAGTTCTAGGTAGTGGTATGGAGGTTGGCTTAAAAAGGTGGCATTGATCTTGGGATCGCATGCTCTGAACTAAATATTTTAGGTCACAAATGATGGTAGCTAGGATTGTGAGTGTGGTTGGAGGCTCACAACTTCATGCATGCCTTGTTGTGGGTGTGATTGGGGGTTAGTTCGGTGAAAAATTTGTTCCAACTCAGGATTTTGTCATGAGACCTTGTGGACTGACTCCTGGGTGACATAGTGTTGTGAAGGATGTCTATGAGTTGTCATTGTTTTGGTTTGGTGGCCCCACTTCCAAAGGTAAAGCTTGGATTTCAACTCATGTGACAGTAACTCTTTGTCTCATGTTTAAGGTGTGACCAATGCCTTGCATATAATAGAGATACCAGATTTTATCTAATTGTCATTTCGAGACCCATATAAATTATTAGTTATCTTAACATGTTAATATAATTATGCCCCTACTAGGATTTCAGTCACATCCCCATCACCCCATCTAGAAGATATATATGTAAAATTTGAAAATATAAAAATTGTTGAATTCCATAAATCATGTAGTTAAAATTAGGGAAGTTGCAAAGCAGTAAGTACCTACCAATGAATGGAATTATGAATGAAGTAGTTAAAAGTCAGTGACGTCGTGAAAATTTAGTAAGATAACAAATTGATTGTAAATTGTATTACATTATCTCCTCTATATGAAGGAATATAATTATTTAATGCTTTATACAAAATGCTTTTTTAATGTGGCATTTTTGTTTAGAAAATATCGAAGTGTAGAAATAGTTGAGTAGAACAACAGGTAGATAGAGGTGGCAGTTCATATAGAAAAATTGTATGTGCAGGAGAAAAGTTGTGCAGAGTAAGGAACTCAATCTTTCTTACACACATTATTTTAATTAAAATATAATAAGTTAAATATTAACTATTTTATAATTAACATATTAAATTAATAAATTTCATATATAAATTTTATTATTCATTATAAGGAAATTTTATATAAAAATTTAAATTTTTATAAATATTTTAAAGTTTAAAATGTATATAAAGTTAATATGAATTAATGCTTGCAATAAAAAACCTTTATTGAAAAAATTGAAAAATAAAAATTTATTTAGAAAATTTTTCATTTAAACACTTCATATTTTTTAAGGGAAAATACAATACGTACAATGATATTATATATTATATTTTTAAATAAATTTTTTAGCCAGATTTGCATGAAATGGATTGAAAAACTTATTATAAGAAACTTCAAATAAAAACATTACTTAGGTTAGTTTCTTTTTTAATATGATTTTTTTATTTGTTAGTATTTTTTTAATACTTATAATAATAAAATTTAATATTGATTTTGTATTTTTTATAATTATATATATATATATATAAATTATTATTATTAAATTTTGTATATATATCTATATCTATATCTATAATTATATATATTAATATATATTTAATTATTTTTAATTATTTTTTATTATGCACAATTAAATTCTTATTCTTTTATTGCATAATTGAAAATATAGTAAAAAAATAAAACAAAAAACAATGAATTGGAATATAAAAAGTAAGAAAAGAACTTATAGCTATATTTTTATGTTTTGTTGGTTTTATTGAGCATGTTTTTTCTTGCATTGCATTAAGAAAAAGTTCATGTGTGTGGAACAAGTGTTGTGTGGGATGGAGGTGTGTAGAAGAAGCGTGCAAAAGAAGAAATGTGTGTGGAGATGCAAAAGTGGGGATGCATGTAGTATGTAGTGGGAGAAAACTTGTGTTGTAAAATTTGATATAAAGAAAATAAATTATGTTGTTTATATCCTATTACATCTGAATTTGGAAATATAATTTTCCCTTCTCTAATCCAATTTAAACCCAAATTTGAATTCTAAATTGGTCAATATGTCACCTATGTCACTTGATTTTAATTGTTTTGACCTAGAATGCCAACACTAACTTAAAAGGTTTACTCACTCACTACGAATAAAAAGTTGTTATATTATGATAAATGTAATGCATGTGAAGGACATTTAATTTTAAGTAGTAGAAAACTTGT
>APFE031690472.1:0-17202 GCA_000404065.3 Pinus taeda
TACTGGCTGGATGAGACATCTACCAACTATCCTATGAGGACATAAAGACTATTTTTAGGAACCATTCTAGAGAAGCCAAAAATAAGGGTAGGGGGAGTTAACCCATAGCCAATACCTCTTCCTCTAGCTCATCCATTAAAGGAGAAATTGGAAACATGCTGGAAGACTTCAAGAGTGAGATGTTGTAGACTCTTGCCATGTAAATGGATACCTTACATATCAAAAGGAAACAAGAGGAAGCAGAGAGGGCTTTGGACATTTTTTGCCCTAGATACACTAGGAGGCATCCTAGGAATGAATGCCCATTGAAATCTATAGAATTTTGTTCAGTCTATGAAGAAAATCATTCTACAAACAAGTTCCCTTCCTTACCAGGACTTAAAGTTTTATATCAAGGGGCTGAGGGATTCACTGAATAGCTCTATTACATAAACCAAAGGAGGTCGCACGGACCTAGACCATATCAGCAGGGGATCCAAGGGACATCTCAGGCATACTACAACCCCAACCAAGTCACTTCCATACCTTCTTGGGGCCCCCTGCTCATCCTTCCTAGTCCACACCTCCTCCTTGGTTCTTCAGATCTCCATATCATGCCCAAACAACAACCGATTCATTTCAATCCTATGCTCAGCCGCAACCTCAGTGGAATGCATCTCATCAGGGGTGGAGGCCCCAATACAACTCTCATCCCACTCTTTTTCCTCCACCACCTTCCCAACCACAACCATTACCTCCTGCTCCACCAAAGCAACCCCAAATGCCTGCCCAGCCAAATCCGAACCCGAACAACAGACAGGCTCAGTAAGTGTACAGTGGAGAACCATCATGCCTGACTTATGGTGTGGAGATTCAGGAAATTAACTTTTGGTCTGGGAAAGTTCTCCTAGATAGCTAGCCTCCACCCAAGGAGGTTGAGGGAGAGAAAGAGGAAAGAAAACCTAAAGCAAATCCACCCTTTCCTGAGAGACTATCCATGACAGTCCATCCTACCCCAAAAGAAACTAAACTCCTGGAAGAATTGAAACATTTATGTGTGAAGATACCACTTCTCCAAGCCATAAAAGATGTGCCTATATACAATAGGTTGATCAAAGAGAAGTGCTTTAGGCATCCAGGAACGTGCAAGAGAGATGCTCCAACCATCAATGTCATAGGGCAACTATCCGACCTAATGTTAGGGTAGGTAATCTGTCCAAAATATCTGGACCCTAGAAGCCCAGTAGTTGATGTCCACATCAATGGCACCATGATCCCACACACCTTGATTGATCTAGGAGCTGCCATTAATGTGATGACAAAGGACACAATGCTCAAAATCAACCTCCAAGGCTCCTTGAGGAAGACCATGACCGTGCTACATTTAGCAAACCGCTTGACCATGACCCCTGAGGGGATTGTGGAAGATGTGATGGTCTCCATTGATTCTTGGGAGTACCCTACTAATTTCTTAGTTCTCCAGCCAAAGGCAAAGCTCACTGGGTATCCTCTAATTCTGGGAAGACCCTGGTTGGCTATTGTTGATGCCTACATCAGCTGTCGAGCTAGGAAAATAACCATAAAGAACGGGCATATGTGCAAGTAGTTAATCCTATATCCTCCTACCCAACCCTTGTTAGAACATGATCTACCTCTCTTGTTGGAGGAGGAAAATGAGGATGAAGTCTATTTTGCACCACTTTGTGCATTAGAAATTGCCATGGGGGGGAAACCACAAGATGAGGATGATATGATTGAAAATATGATTCAGAATCCACCTCCTAGTGTATCACCATTAGAGGACATAGTAAGAGAAACCCAAAACAACCCCTCAAATTATCTCTGTGAGGTCAACACCACTCCTCTCGGTGTTAAGAATATAGAGTTTCGCCAAGAAAGAACCTTGAAAATCAATCCATCCCTATCCACTTCCCAGGAGAAAGAATTGTGTAGCTTGCTGAGAAAACACCTAGATGCCTTCGCCTGGAGTTATAAGGAGATGAAGGGAGTGGACTGTCAGTATGTACCCATCATATATACGTCAAGGAGGATTGCAAGCTAGTCAAGCAGCCTCAAAGGAGGATGAATCCAGCACTTAAAGATATTGTTAAGGAAGAACTACATAAATTGCTTGATGCAAGATTCATCTATCCCATATCTTACAGTGAATGGGTCTCTCCTTTGGTGCTAGTTCCAAAGAAAAATGGTAAGTGGAGAATCTATGTCGACTATCAGGAATTGAACAAAGCCACTGAAAAGGACCATTTTCCTTAATCTTTCATAGACCAACTGCTAGACGGTTTGGTAGGGAAATTTTTTTCTATTTCCTAGATGGGTTTAGCGGGTACAATCAGATTCAAATCAGCCCAGAAGACCAAGATAAGACCACTTTCACTTGTCCTTGGGGTACCTTTACGTACCGGGTCCTTCCTTTTGGTTTGTGTAACGCTCCCGCCACTTTCCAAAGAGCGGTATTGAGTATATTCTCTGAATTAGTTAATGATGTAGTAGAGATATACATGAATGACTTTACTCCTTATGGCTTTGACTTTCACGAAGCCTTATCTAATCTAGGAAAAGTTCTAGACAAGTGTATCGAGATGAACCTATCCCTCAGTCTAGAAAAATGTGAATTTTTTATGACTGAAGGGACTGTGCTAGGTCATGCAATATCTCAATAGGGATTGCAGGTGGACCCCAACAAAATTGCCATCATCCAAAGGGTCCCACCTCCTCAAAAAGTGAGAGATGTCAGAAGTTTCTTAGGCTTAGCTGGGTATTACTAGAGATTCATTAAATATTTTAACAAGCTAGCCTCTCATTTTTTTGGCCTCTTAGGTAAATATGTCAAGTTTATATGGTCGAAAAACTGTCAAGAAGCCCTAGATACCTTGAAGAGCAAGCTCGTGACTGCCCCAATTCTGAGAGGCCCAAACTAGGCCCTACCTTTCCAAATTCACACAAATGCCTTGAACAAAGTAATAGGAGCAACCTTGGGACAAATTGATGAGAAATTGCCTTATGCCTTATACTTTATAAGAAAAAAATTGTCAAAGGCTGAGTTAAACTATACAGTGTCTGAAAAGGAACTCCTAGCTATCGTGCATTCCTTAAACAAATTCAGACATTATATCATAGGCTATCAAACCCTTGTGCACATTGATCATGCTGCAATTAGATATTTAATGAAAAAACTGGATGTGAATGCTCACATTATTAGATGGTTGCTTTTACTGCAGCAGTTTGATTTGACCATTATTGATAAGCCTGGTAAAGAAAATGTTGTTGCTAACTTTTTTTCTAGAGTAAATTTGCCTGTAGGTGAAGGAATGGTGGATGACCAAATGCAAAATGAACATCTATTTGCTATCTTAGTACTCTCTCCATGGTTTGCTGATATAGAAAACTACTTGATTTCAGCACAGTTCCCACCACACCTGTCCTCAAAAGAAAAGAGCAAGATAGTAAGGAAAGGCACCCCTTTCACCTAGATTGGGGGCAATCTCTTTAAGTTTGGCCCAAATCAGATCTTGAGAAGATGTGTCAGGGAGGAGGAAGTCTTTGACATCCTCCTGACTTATCATGACTGGACTTGTGGAGGTCATTTTGTAGCAAAAAGAACTGCCTTCAAGATACTGCAAGCAGGTTACTACTGGCCCACTCTTCATCAGGATGTGAGGAGATACACCAACCAGTGTGATCGGTGTTAGAGGATGCGGAAACCTACTCCAAAGGATGAGATGCCCATGCAACCTCAAGTGACCTTTGAGCCATTTGAGAAGTGGGGCATGGACTTTGTGGGGCATATCAGCCCTCCTTCAAAGTAGAAGAAATATATCATTGTGTGCATTGATTACCTGACAAAGTGGGCAAAGACAAAAGCAATCAAAGCAGTGACAGAAGAAAAAGTAGTTGAATTTTTTAGAGAAAACATATTCTACAAGTTTGGGTATCCAAGAGAGTTGGTCACAGATCAAGGTAGTCAGTTTACTTCCAATTTGATTGAAGACCTACTCACACATCATAAAATCAAGCATAGGACTTCCACCCCTTACGATCCACAAATCAAAGGGTAGGTGGAGGTCACTAACAAAGCATTAGAAGGGATCCTGACAAAGGTAGTGAGCAGCAACAAAAGAGACTAGGTGGACAGATTAGTTCAGGCCACTTGGGCCTACAACACAACATGGAATACCACTATAGGGTTCACACCATATGAGCTGGTCTATGGGAAGAAGGCTTTTCTATCAATATAATTTGAATTCAATACCCTGAGGATGGCAGATCAGCTGGACCTAGACCTCAGCCATGCACAGAAAGAAATATTACTTCAGCTCAATGGATTGGATGAACACATAATGCATGCCCTTCTCCATATAGAGGTAGTTCAGCTTCAGAGAAAGATATGGCATGAAAAAAATATCAATGAAAAGAAATTCCAAGAGGGAGATTGGGCACTACTCTATCATTCAAGATACAAATATTTCAAGGGCAAGCTAAGGAAAAGATGGTTGGGACCCTACACTGTGGAGAAATGCAATGACAATGGTTCAATTCTGATCAGAACCATTGGTGATGAAGCCATCCCCATGCTTATCAATGGACATCGATTGAAAGTCTACAAGAAACCCCTCTCTAAGTGAGAGTTCATTGAAGATTTGAAAAAGATAGTGATGATAGTGGAGCATGTCTTAGCCTCCACTTCACCCACTCACAGAAGAAAAAGAAAAAAAAAATAAGGACTCAACTGAAAACCTCCATAAGGCGCTTGAGTCCCATCATTGGGTTGAAAACCTCTTCTGAGGTGTCCCAGTGATGTCAAAAAAAGAAGAGAGAGAAATAAGATCCCTAGGTGAAAACCTCCCTTGGAGATGCCCAGGGCAGGCAATTAGGGTGAAAACCTCCATGAGGCGCCCTAGTTGTTTTAAAAAAAAATATGAATTTTCAGTTGCATTATAGGTTTGCAGGAGGGCTACAAGAAGCAACAGAAGGTGCCAAGGGAGCCTTGAAACCAACACCAGTACCTATCCTACCTTCCCACACCTTTCTCCATCATTCTTGGTATTTTTTTCACCTCACTGTGCTTCTTTTTCAAAAGCTATGTTTTCTACAGGAGGCTCCTGTAGGAATTATAGAGAGACAAAAATGGATATAAAAGGCAGTTTGAGGGACAGGGAAGCTTCATAAAAAATCTATAAATCCTCCTGCAGTCTTCAAACCTCCTTGCCATCATTTCCAAGTCTGTATCGCATCCCAAGCATCATTCTTCTTCCTATCCAAGAAAAACACAGAAAAAATAGTTTTTCAGGAAAAGAAAAAAACAAAAAAATAAGAAAGGAAAAAACACCATCCACCTCACCTGAAGCCTACCTCTTACCTCTCCATCTCTATGTACATCTCTAGCATCATCCTCACGGCTCCAAGCATAGAAAGTAGGATAAGTTTCAAGGGGAGAAGCAGCTACAGGAGCTCTTGTAGGAATTCTTGTAGCAGTTGATCCCATTAAAATCCAACATCAACAGCAAGAGGGTGCAAATATGAACGTTGGAGAAGACACCTGAAGCTTAGATCCAGCCAGAGAAGAACGTGCACAAGGAACAACCACACATCAGCAAGCAAATAGCATACAACAAAAGAAACAAAGGCATGTAGTAGAGAGAGAGCCACAACACATCACAACAAATGCATTCAGATCTCAAGTAACTAACCCGCTCCTCTGTTTGCATCTGTGTAATTAGAAGGCATGCAACCGTAACGAGATGGTTGAGGTTGAATGAGGGAAAGGTGGCTATTTAACTTGGCCACCTTCATCTAGTTGACTCCACTCATCCAAAGATGTCACCCACACGTGCTCACAGTCAACTCGAGAAAGATGTCAAGGAAAAGTAGTGGAGGAAGTGTGAACTCCAATGCAATCATGAGGGATGATTACGAGGAAAGGGCCATGATGACAAGGTAGGTGGGGACCAATGGTCCAAATATGGCCAACATACACTTTGCCAGCTCACCCTCCATCACTGTAAATATCCATAAAAAGTAATAAGTACTCCTCCCCGAGCACTCTCACCACGTTTTCCTTCATTCTCTCCTCGAAACTCTGCTCCTGCAATCTCCTTGTGCCCTCACATCCTCGCAACCATCATTTTCCATTAATCTCTCCCATATTCCTGCTCTCGTTGTTTTCTACAGGAGCACTTATAGGTTCTACAGGAGCACCTACAGGGATTCTACAGGAGGGACAACAGTCTTCTACAGGAGGGCTAGTTAGTTGTTTTGAAGGGAGAAAACACTAGTTTTAGCACAATTCTTGGGCTAAGGAGGTAGGTTCCATGCATACCCCCATTGAATATCAAAATATGCAAGCATTGGTTTAAATTCGAGAGTGAAATCAAGCCTTTAGGTGGAGGAAATTAAAAAAAATAAAAAAATTGCTTATTTCCTAAAAAAAAAACAGTCTCTCTGTTTCTCTATTTTTATTCAAAAATTGTTGTCTCCTTCTCCACATTTGGTTTTCCAAAGAAGCATAAACAAAATGATAGGAGGTTTTATGAGGAAGGATCCCACCAACTCTTCCAGGCTCCATGCACATCCCCAAGTAGTCGACATATTCACAAGAGCAAATTGGATGAACTTTTTTTGTTTTTGAGGGTTTGATGACGAAATTGCTCAAGAATTTGCCCACTTTTTGGTCCGTCACACCAAAACACATTCCACTGTCACCTTTAGAGGTCTTTCCATGGAGATAACCCTTGAATTTATCAGTAGGGTCACTACCCTTCCTCTTGGGCTACCTTGGAGTAAGGATGAGAAATTAATTGGCCAGGCTGCTAAGAAAAATGTTTTCCAAAATAATGAAACCCCTGTAGAGGATAAAAATGGAATTAGAAGGGCTAGCATACCATATCCTTGGGATGAGGTTAGCTACCAAATAATCAAATATATTTCCTGTGAGGGGAGGTACAAAATTGTCTATGGTTACCATTTTAGAATCCTTCATGAATTAAGGTATGGCATGGACACTCCAGCCCCTCAGAAGCTCAACATCCCCTACTTCCTCTTGCAATCTCTCATTGACTCTAGCACTCAAGTTCAAGCAGGAAATTCAAAGCAGCTAGCTCACCATGGGTTAATCAAAATTTTAGTATAAGAAGCCCTCCATACATTTACACTCCCTATAACATGGGAAATCTTTCGAAACATGACGGCTGAGGATGACATAAAGACCCTAATCTATGATATTAGTCCTACTGGCAGTGAGGAGGAAGAGCAGCAAGGGGGAGAAGATGAACAACTGGTGACTTAGCAGAACAAGAAGGGAAGGAAGAAGAAACTAAGATAGAGGAGGAGAAAATTGAAGAAATAGAGCAGGAAAAAACAGAGCAAGCAGAGACAGAAGAAGGAGAAAAAGGGGCAGAAGAGATAAAACAAGGAGAAGTGTCTCCTGAGACTCTAGAAAGAGAGGGAGCAGCTGCTCTCACTACCCTCAGCACACCCATCAAGCCAAAGAAAAAGAGGAAAAGCCAGGCCTCCATGTATTTCAAGGCTAGGAAGAGCAAAAGAATCAAAACAGGAAAACCCCAACCTTCTTCAAAAGTGCCAATTATAATTGAAGATTCACCCTCTACCCAAGGAAAGGAATCCCCTTCTAAGGTAGCTGTCACATATGAAAGGGGGACTCCTAGATCTCCCACATGGAAAGAAAAGGTAGAACTACAGGACCCAAAAACAGTCTTATAGGAGGCACACACAGTTCTACAGGAGACATCGTCAAAACTACAAGAGACCCAAAAGCTCGAGAAAAGGATAGAAGGATAGCCACAGGAAAAGGAGGAAGAAACAAAGCTATAAGAACCTGATCCCCATCCCAGTCTTGGCTCTTACTACAATATTCTTCAAGGGGGAAGAATAATTCCACAAAAATTTGCAATTCCACTATTCCTTGAATTAGAGAAAGAGAGAATAAGAAAACATAGGTGGATGCAAATAGCCAAATCCAAAGGATTTGAGGATATTGGCCATATGGAGAACAAACTCAGGGAAATGGACAGAGAGTTGAGTTCTATCAGACACAGAGAAACAATTACAAGAAAGCACCTTGAAACTGAAAATGAATTGCTAAGAAGGAAGCTGTAAGACAAAGAGACCCAACTGGCATGCATGGTCAGCTGGTTCATGGAGGCATTGCAATGTAGAACACCAGCAAAATCCTATGGCCTGTATCTCAAGGACCAATGGTTGAAATTTTTGATAAAGACTTTGGCACAAAGAGTCACAATGCCTTTCCAAGATTAGAGGCAATTTATGGACCTGTGTGGCCAAAGAAAATCAGAAGATAAGGCAAAGATGGCAGAATTATAGATACATAACATGGCCCTCATAAACATGAATGTGTGAGACCCCAATGCCAGGCTGGGGGACCTGCAACTAATGGCCATGGCCTCATGGATGAACCATGAAGAGTTAAGGGCGGCAGAAATAAGAAGGTTGATGAAAAAGGAGCAGAATGAGCCATTAATGATTAGAGCTGAGCCATTAGACCTCATGGCACTCATCAACACACATAACCTACTTGCCAATAATCCTCAGATTGCCCTTAGATATATAAGTGATCAGGCACAAGCCATTTCACACTTTGAGGATATGAAAAGGCTACTTGGGGATGAATGTGTGCATGCATGTATGAGGAGATGGAACACCTTACCACACAGTTTGTAGATCAGGGAATATCATTCCCGAATGAGGACGCAGGAGGCATTAAGGAGAGTGCCAATGTATAAGTGCTCCATGCAGAGGCTGAAGGTCAATTGGATTGGCCTCAAATTGGGTCCCCCACTACTGCTAAGCATGCTGGAAGGCAAAAAAGAAGAAGAAGAGCAGGAGTAGTGGGAAGAGATAGACAAGAAGGCAGGATTCTATGACAAGGAAGAGGAGACCACATCAGAAGCATGGAATGCTAGGGAGGCCACCAGGGCCATAAAAGATGAGGAGATGGACTAAGTTTCTCAGAGGATGAGCAACACTTTTAGTAGGGTGGTGATGATGAGCCTCATAAATGGGTAATTATATGGGCTCATTTTATGTTATGAAACCATCTCAAGAAAAGATAGAAAAGATAGATCAACGCCTTCAAATTCAACCTCTTCGAGGGGGCAACCTCCTTTACATTACATAATGAACAATTCTTGGATGATTCAAATGATAAAACCTCCTTTCTATATATAGGAGTCTAACGAGTCACAATATAACCCAACCGACCTAACAATAATAATATAAAGCCACAAAAATAAAAATAGAGGGATTCTATAGGGCATAGTAATAACAATATGGGGACAATAGGGGTACAACAATATTAATAAGGGGTATAACTACAATAGTAATGGGGTAATCACTAGTATTATAGGGACCCAACAAGCCAAGAAGCTGAGTTGGTAAGGACCCTCGAACTTAGGACTATTGCATTGCCAAATGGGTCCCTTCGTGTAGAGTTAGCCGATGATCGCATCATCTTGAGCACACTCAAGAACATTGGGCTAAACATATAAGCGCTCCGCAATGAGATCCTCCACGTGCTGCATGCAGGGGTAGCAGAGGAATTGAGAGCTTGAGAGCAGTGCACTCTCAACCTCATCAGCAAGTTCAGAGTGAACAATGAGAAGATGTTCACAGAGAAGATGTAGGATTTAAAGTAAAAAGAGACACTACAGGCGCAAAGTTCACAACTAGAGTCAGCAGTCGTAGAGTTATGCAAGATAGTGCCTTAGCTACTGGTGTTCGTGAAGCCAAAGCTGAGGTTGGCCGAGTTCAATGTGAACTCAATATGAAGATCATAGCACTGCAGTTAAAGTTGTAGCCCATGACTTCGCCTGAGGTTCGGGAGCAATGCGGAGCCACGATAAAAGAAGGAATGGGCACTCTGGATGTCACAGTTACTGACTGCACAACATTATTTGATCAAGAAAGGGAGTTGTTGATAAATCTACAAGAGGATATGAACCTACAGACATTGAATACAGAGGTCAGGGAGTTGCAGCGACAATACGATGAAGTTAAGGAAATGACGCTCTCCATCGCACAAGCACAGTGCCTAGCCAAATTATAGGAGGGAAAGCATCTCCTCGCACAGGTACGGGAAGTACAGAAGGAGGCCTTGCTAAAGGCCAAGTTGTAGCCATGGTTGGAAGAGGCTTATCAAGTCATGACAACCATCTAGGATAAGCTTAAAGGCTTGCAACAGACACAACAGACAATGAGGCAGGCTGCATAAAGACCAGCTATAGAGAAGTTAGTTGAAGAAGTCAAGCAAGCAACAACTCAGAGCATTATTGAGGTCGCTGTAATCTAGGTGGAGTTGGGAGATATTCATAGCAAGATTATAGTGCCAGCCAAGTGACTCAAGGGTGAGTCATGATCTTTGTGTTGGGGGCTTATTGGGATGGGGTCCCCTGGGTCAGTTTTGGGGTTAAAATAACCCAAGTTTTGATATATTTTTTGTAACTAATGTAAAGTCTCCGCGGTTTGTCGATACACAGAACGTAGGTGATTAAGAGTCAAAGGGGTTCTAGCCCCTTGTTTATGTAAAGTTTGAATTGGTTTTGAGATCCACCTATGATCCATGGACCATGGGATTGTATGAAAAAGATTATAAATAGGTGTGTCTTAGAGAGTCTAAGGTAGGTCTATGTTAGACCTTGGATGTAATGGATAAATAGTAGAGTAGTGATAGTGCAGAGAAGTGGGTCAGATAGGAGAAGAAAGGCTCTATAGCTGAGTGTGCAGAGGCCTAGGTAAAGCCCGCAATTGAGTGCACGAACCCCTATAGATGAGTGCACAAGGTAGTTTTGAGTATGTAAAGCTGAAATGAAGATCAATAAAGAAAATTACCGAACAATTCCTGTGTATATTTTTTAATCTCATTTTACTTCTATTTATGATATATGTTGTTGATGAATAATGTGTTTATGGAATATTGATCTAATGATGTGTGATTCTCTTGAATAAGTCTTAGTAAATGTACACAATGCATGTTAAGTACTTTCACGAAGATTGTGATGAATTATGTTATGTTTACTAAATAACTTAAGTAGATTTGCGCGAACACTAATTAAGGGTTGTTCTCTGATGTGCATAAGTGGATAAATTGAATATTAAGGGTCCACAAAGGCTGATCGTAGACCTTCGCGAAGGTCCGAAGACTATCTTATTACCGAGTCTTAAGGGCTTATCGATCCACGCGAAAGTAGATCTGAGGCACTAAAAGAAATCACACTCGTTTCTAGATGCAGAAACTTGGTTATTGCATCCCCCCATACTGCTTCGGGTGAGACTTCAATCTACGCTACATGGTTTGTTGCTGAAAGAGCTAGTAGTGTAGGGATTTGTTGGTTGGGGCAACTAACTCTGAACCTGGTTCAGGACCCCCTAAGCCATAAAAAATAATCCCTTTCACCCCAGAAAAATACCTCAAGAACCTATGGATTTGAAAAAATGTAATTTTATCTACCTAGCTTCCTGCAATTTGTTGGGAGAGATTCAGAGTTTTATTCCGAACTTTAAATATCTGCATCTTCTAGGTATTTTTACGAATTACCTGAATGGATCTATTAGAAATAGAATTTCCAAACTCAGAAATTTACACCTATCTTAACATCTACCTCCATAGTGTTTTGGAGTTTGAGCGATTTGTGCATTGGGTTCTTGATGTTGAAGTGAAATTTGTCAAATTTAATATTGCCATAAAAGATATTAAAATTTTCAAAGAATTATTGGATAACAAATGGTGGACGAAGTCTTGCCTCTTGAGCCTTCTCCTATTCCTATTCAATAACATTAATACTGTCTGCAATCCAACAAAAAATGGGCGCAAATAAAATCACATTAGATGGATGCATTTAAAGCATAGAAAATGGATGCATTTTCCAATGATTTTTTAGTAAGGTTATGGTAAATTTACCATGGAGTTAGGGCATTAAATTTAGACTTGAATAGGTTCTGCATCATTTTGTTGCTCTAAATTTCCACTTGAATAGGTTTTGCATCATTGTGTTGGCTATCAAGGCTATCGATCAGAATTGACAGGCTTTGCATCATTCTGTTGTGCTAAATTTACACTTGAATAGGTTTTGCATCATTGTGTTGCCTATCGTGGCTACCGATCACACTTGACATGTTCTTCATCATTGTGTTGTTTGCAAGTAGAGGAATAGAAGGTACATGAATAGAAGAGAATAACATGTACAGGAATAGAAGAATAACAAGAATCTATGAAAGGAACCCAATGACAAACAAAGCACTACTTATGCTAGCAGGTGTCAAACTTGTGGCATTAACTTCAATAAATTTGTCTCATGCAGAAATTAGGATATGAAAAACGAAATGAGCTTTGAAGTTTGGATATGCGAAGTTTGGATATGAATATGAAGAGTAAATCCAAAGTTTGGATAGAACCAAGGATATCTTCCCTTAAGGCTGCCATATCTAAGAAACCTAAAATACTTATGGGAAAATTTCCAAACAAAAGATGTTATAGGACTAATGCTATGAGAGACTAAGCATTAGTCTGTTAAAATTAAATTTTTACCAGATATTTCATGTATTTTTTCCAAAGTTTATGCCTCAACCCAAATTTTAAATTCACAAAACCTACAATAAGACTCGTAAATTGCTTGTCCAATAAAAAATTTTAAAATCAAAATTAAATAATTTTAAATGGAAAATTTCCAGAAAATTTTGGCTAAATTGAGTAATATGGAAAAGGTCAAAACAAATAATAGATTGTGAGCGATTTATCGATCGCTATATCCCCAGCTGCTGATAGGTATAATAAAGAGTCAAACCCATGGCAACCAAGGCACATATAAACACAAATTGAGAGGCAGTGGTAAGGTGAATAAAATTACCTTGAAACTTATAGGCTTGAGATTTTCCCTTTCACACACCTTGAAATAAATGTGTTTCCTATAAGAGTAGAGGTGATATAAAAAATGGGACTTATTTACTGATGAGTAAAGACTAAATATGAACTAAAAATAAGGGATCTCTCTCTCTATATATATATATCACCACTGTAATGAGATAGTCCAAGAATGGTTGCTAAGATAATCGTAAAAATTGAAAAAAAAAATAGGTTACGCTTGCAAGAATGAAACAAATGATGTTATAAAGAAAAAAATGTATAAGATAATTGGGAATGCTCAAGACTATAAATAAAATTCAAGGTTTATACCATCATGAAAACCCAAGATTGTAAGGCACTGACTACAAAGTTTGTGGAGCAAAAGTACAATGTTTGGTAGTCCTTAGAGAGAAATTTACTAGATTCATATTACAAAAGGATGATAGAAGGATTTGGAATTGTGACATAATAGAGCGACATCATAGCTGCTATGGAAAAAGAGGCACATGATCTGAAGGTCTAGATGGAAGGGTTACAATCCATATGAAACCCTAAAGAAAATATCTATCACTAGATTATGATCACGAAATATGAATCATTAATAGTGGGCAAATCTGAGAAGTTACGTGAAGTCACATGGTTCATCGTTGATTGGAATATATAATTCCATGACATGCGTTGTAGGTGGGCCTAGATATATCATCCATCCTATGTTGGAGCAAACAATGTGCAACGGAAATTTAAAAGGCATACACAGCACATAAAATCATAAACAATAACACAAGGATTTAACGTAGTTCACCCAACCAATCTGGGCTACATCCACCAAACAGAGGCATCGACAATTTTTATTATTCAACAGGAGATTACAACAATTTATTTCCTCACACACTCTCTCACCAATATTCTGTACAGGCTTATATTTTTATAGCTAGGAGTATAAAACTGAATCATAAATTCTCTCACAACAAATATAGGATGCATTAACTCCTCCTCAACAAAATGGAGCTAATATAGCAACAAATCCTATTTTTGTCACCTACATGAGAGTTTTGCCCAATTTAATAAAACATAAAATCTCAACAATCTCCACCTTGACAACAATTAGCCTGATACCCTGTTTCTTTATTATTTTTATCTTTTCTGCAAGCCAAGAGAAAGCCAGACACCAACGAGCTTCTCTAAACAAAACTGGTTTCGTGAACATGTCTGCACAGTTATCCTTTGTATGCACTTTTTCAAAGAGAGAGACCCCTTTCAGTGATAACCTGTCTTACAAAATGGTACTTGATAGGTATATGCTTTGATTTACTGTGATAGGCCGGATTCTTAGCCAAATGAATTGCACTTTGGCTATCACAAAATAACTTGATGTTGTCTTGTAACCTACCAAACTCACCAAACAAACGTTTCAACCAAATCGCTTCTTTGCAAGAATGAGAAGCAGCTATGTATTCTGCTTCAGTAGTGGATAAGCAACAATGTTCTATAGCTTTGACATCCAGCTAATAGCTCCACCTGCAAGAGTTGAGACATACCCTAATGTTGACCTTCTCTTATCCAAATCACCTGCAAAATCAGAATCAACATATCTGCAAACAAATTCAATACTCCTGTTATAAGTGATACAATAATCACTTGTGCCTCTCAAATACCGAAGCACCCATTTCACTGCTGACCAGTGTTCTTTACCTGGATTTGCCATATACCTGTTGACAACCCCAACTACATGTGGAATATCTGGTCGAGTACAAACCATCGCATACATCAAACAACCTACTACATTGGCATATGGAATTCGAGACATATATTCCTTTTCTTCATTTGTATTAGGACATAAACTAGAAGAAAGCTTAAAATGGGAAGCTAAAGGGACTGACATAGGCTTCACATTGTTCATACCAAACCTCAAGAGTATTTTCTCAATATACTCTTATTGTGATAGCCACAGCTTACCATTGCACCTGTCTCTGAAAATCTCCATGCCCAAAATCTATCTTGCTGCTCCTAGATCTTTCATATCAAATGTCCTTTCCATCTGAGCCTTTAACCTATTGATCCCTATTGTGCTTTTGCTTGCTAAAAGCATATCGTCAACATACAACACCAAGATAATGAACATGTCATTACTTAATTGCTTAAAGTAAACACAATGATCATATTCACTTCTTATATAATTTTGACTCATCATGAAAGAATCAAATTTCTTGTACCATTGTCGAGGTGACTGCTCTAGACCATACAATGATTTCTTGAGCCTGCAGACAAATTTCTTGTTGTGATTTTGACCAAACCCTTCCAGTTGTTCCATGTAAATTTCCTTATCTAAATCTCCATGTAAAAATGCAGTTTTAACATCTAGTTGTTGTAATTCTAAATCAAGTAAAGCGACTAATGCTAATACAATTTGAATTAAAACTATTTTTACAACTGGTGAAAATATCTCATGAAAGTCAATGCCTGCTTTCTGAGAAAAACCTTTTGCGACCAGCCTTTCTTTGTACCTGTCCTTTGTATCATCAACACCCCTTTTCAATTTGAAAACCCATTTACATCCCACAGTTTTTCTGTCTTTAGGAAGTTCTACCAGATCCCATGTGCCATTCTTGTCTAATGCCATCATCTCGTCCTTCATAGCTGCTTTCCACTTTTCACTTTTAGAACCTTCTACAACTTCCTGATATCACAAAGGTTCATCATCGTTAGCGGTAAAAGAAATTGAAGTAACATAATCATCATACCTTTTAGGAGGACGTTTCATTCCTTAAAGATGTTTCTGGTACTTCCATGATTTTCTGATTATTATCTGTAGGAACTTCTTCATGATCAACATCTGAGACATGTTCATGATCTACATCTGAAACTTGTTCATGATCTGTATCTGAAACTTGTTCATGACTTGCATCTGAACCATGTTCATCTTGACTATCATCAGAACTGGTTTCAAACTGAATGTGTTGAAACTTAGATACATTATCCTGTTTCAATTTATTATCTACATCTAAATGTGCAAGAGAGGATTCATTAAATTTAACATCTTTGTTGATGATGATCTTGTGAGTATTAGGATCCCACAATCTGTATCACTTAGTCCCATCACCATATCCAACAAAGATATATCTTTTTGATTTAGGATCTAATTTAGAACGTTGATGTTTCGGCACTAGAGCATATGCATCACAACCAAAAACTCTTAGTTTAGAATAATCACAAGGATGACCTTTCCATACCTCTTGAGGAATTTGCATCCTATCATCGTTGATGGTGATTGATTTATCACATAACAAGTTGTAGCCACCGCTTCTGTCCACAATTACTTCTACAAATTGGCGTTACTAAGCATACTCCTTGCCCTCTCCAAAAGAGTCCTATTCATGCATTCAACAACTCCATTTTGCTGAGGAGTATATACAGTGGTCTTATGTCTTTCAATCCCAGCATTCTTGCAATAATTGTCAAATTCCTTTGAAGTAAACTCACCACCATTGTCAGTTCTTAAACATTTAATGGTTTTTCCAGTGATGTTTTCAACTAATGCTCTAAATTGTTTGAAAACTATAAATACATCAGACTTCTTTCTTAACATGTAGACCCACACTTTTCTAAAGAAATCATCAATAAAAGATACAAAATATGACGATCCTCCATATGAGGTTGTAGGGGGTGGACCCCAAACATCATAATGGATATAATCAAGGATTCCCTTACTAGTATGTTTTCCAGTTTTAAACTTCTACTTGCTTTGTTTCCCAAACAGATAATGTTTGCAGAAATCTAACTTAACAGACTTAAAATTAGGAAGTAACTTACGATCAGATAAAATCTTTAAACCTCTTTTTCTCATATGGCCCAACCTTTGATGCCATAAACGAATAGAACTACTGTCATTTTCAGACACCGTAGAAACATGATCTGACTCTGTTCTTCCTTCTAACTGAAAAAGATTTTCAACCTTCTTTGCTTTCATTACTAGTAAAATTCCTTTATAAATTTTCATTACTCCACCTTGAATAAGTTTTATATCCATTAGTGTCTAGAACACCTAGTGAAATGAGGTTTTTTCTTAGTTCAGGTACATGTCGTACATCAGTTAAAATTTTATTTGTCCCATCAAACATTTTAAGCTAGATGCTTCCAATTCCCACAATGTTACATGTGACATCATTTCCCTTGTAAACTACTCCATCATTGATTGATTTATAAGTTTTAAACCATTCTTTATGAATGCACATGTGATTTGATGCACCAGAATCTAACAGCTAATGTTGATCATGATTATACAAATTAATTGATAACACTTCATCACTCATACCTGAAATGGATGCCGAACC
>APFE031690474.1:5230-22450 GCA_000404065.3 Pinus taeda
TCAACAAGAAGGTATAGACTTTGAAGAAACTTTTGCACCGGTTGCTAGACTTGAAGCCATAAGAATGTTCCTTGCTCTCTCTAGTTTTCAGAAGTTCAAAGTATATCAAATGGATGTAAAATCTTCCTTTCTAAATGGAGACTTAGAAGAAGAAGTGTACATTGAGCAACCAGATGGATTCATCCTTGGAAATGATCCAAAACTCGTATGCAGACTCAGAAAGGCTCTCTATGGTCTCAGATAGTCTCCAAGAGCTTGGTATTATCATTTGGACAAATACCTCCATCAACAAGGCTTTTCAAAAGGATCAGCAGATAACAATCTATATATAAAAATAGACAATGATAAATTGCTAATACTTTTTGTGTATGTTGATGATATCATCTTTAGTAGCAATGAAGAAGCCATGAGTCAAAACTTTGCTTTGGTGATGCAAAAAGAATTTGAAATGTCCCTGCTTGGTGAGCTCACATATTTTCTTGGTTTACAAGTCCAACAAAACAAAGATGGTATCTTTCTATCACAAACCAAGTACCTCAAGCAGATTTTGAAGAAATATGGCATCGAAGATTCAAAACTAGTATGTACCCCTATGGTAACAGGATGTAGCCTCAGCACAAATGATGAATCAGCAACAGTACATCAACCAACCTATAGATCCATGATTGGTAGTATGCTCTATCTGATAGGTACCTGATCAGACATCATGCATGCAGTGGGAATAGTTGGAAGATTCTAGGCCAATCCAAAAGAGGCACACCTTCAGGTAGTTAGAAGGATATTCAAATATCTTCAAGGAACAAAAAACTATGGCTCTTGTATCCTAGAGATACAGATCTCACACTTCATGCATATACAGATGCAGATTGGGTAGGAAGCGCAGATGACAGAAAAAGCACTAGTGGTGGTGCATTCTTTATGGGTTCCAGATTAGTATCTTGGTTTAACAAGAAACAAAGTTCAATTGCATTACCTACAGCTGAAGCGGAATATGTGGCTGTTGCATCTTGCTGCATACAACTCCTTTGGATGATGAAAGCATTGCAAGACATTCATATCACTTGCACTTCACCCATCTCCATTCTATGTGATAATACAAGTGCAATCAACATTTCAAAGAATCCTTCATGCATTCCAAGACTAAGCACATATCTATCAAATATCATTTTCTACGGGAACAAGTGCTTGAAAAAAAAGTCAAATTGGAGTATGTCCCCTCCAAGGAACAGGTTGCTGATATATTCACCAAACCATTTCCCAGGGAGAGATTTGAATACCTCAGGCAGAAGCTGGGAGTAGTTGATGCATAATCTTGCTGTTGACACTTATCTGTTCAGAGAAAAGTGGGTGTACGCGAGTTTCATGAAGCACATCAGCGTACATATGCCGGTTTCTGTGGATATAGTCGCCTATATGTTGGTTTGAAGAAAAACAGTGGGCCAGACTCACGATGAAAAGAGTCTGATATGGGTCTGACAGAGACCATCTGGCATAGGTTCAGGGGGAGTATATACTTCTAATAATGCATTGTTGGCATTATCTTAGAAGATCTTGGTACAACTTCACAGTTGTTTTTGATTCAGGTGGAACAGGTGCAGAAGGAGATCATGGTTGCTGGTCTGGATGGTGATTAACAGATGTTGCTGATGGTAGTTGCTGATGACTATCATAGTCTTGTTTTAGATATTTCGTCTCTATGTCATGTATATATTTTATTATCAAGGTCACGTAACGACCTATTTTGTTTCTCCACTATGCCTGGGATGGATGATGTAAGGTTTTTGTGTTATCATGTATAAACTTTTGGTGTATCCCCACTTGGTTGGGTAGATGTGTCAATTTTGGTATATCCCCACTTGGTTGGGAGATAGATGTATGTATGACTCTTTGGTGATAGGAAGGTAATTTATGATATATAGAGTCATGTTCTTCTTGTAGAACATATTTTTGCAGACCTTGCCTACAGTTAGGGGGAACATGGACAGCACAACAGAGCAGAGATTTCAGCATGTACTCAGGGGGAGCATAACCCTTTGCCCTTGATGAAAAAGGGGGAGAGTGACTTGGGGTTGCCATCAAGTCCAATGGGGGAGATTGTTGGCATTATGACATAAGCTCGGCACTATGGCACAGTTATTTTCCTTGATGGTAACTCACTAGGCAAATCATTCAGATGACAGTTCAGGCTCACAGGCTCTCAGAATAAAGGAAAAGAAGGAATATGTAGGTTCCCGTTGACCAAGCCGCGTATACACGCGAGATCGTCGATCAAAAGGTGTGTATGTATATGCACGCACTTTCATGGAAGGAAAAGCGCATACATGTGGGAAAACTTGTTTTTGGTCCATGGTTTTTGGACCTATGGTTTTGGACCATGGTATCTCATTCGAAGTTTTGAACCCAGGTATTTGGACCTAGGTATTGGTTCTAAGTGGTTTTGGACCATGGTATTGAGTAAGGCCTAAGACTATAAAAAGGGAAGGAGATCATTAGGCAAAGGTACTCAAGGATTGAACATCTTATGAAGAGCAAAATCTTGAATACTGGTCATTGGGTCATGGTGCATAGCTGGGTCTGAATCAAGAGGAACCTAAGCGCTAGAAGAAGGATAAGTTCTATTGATGGGTAAAGATCTCAAGGCTTGAAGAGAAGTATCTTTGTGTGATTTTGATCTGTTATATTTGGCACATGACTTCATCTATAAATTTGATGATCTAGGTATAACTGATGTTTGAATAGTTGAAAAGGGTAAATTATCTTTTATAGATATGTATGCAGGTTCAACATAGTGAAGGCGCGTATACACACTGGTTCGGTAATTCAAAATGGAATATACACAGGTTTGCCTTAATATAACAGAATATGCACACAGGTTATACATATTGAAGTACCGTACGTCACATAAAATATGTTTTAGCTACTTCTGTTTATTGCTGCAATGTTCTGGGTTCAAGATTGGTTTCTGGTTACTATTATTGTATTCTGGTTATAGCATTCAGAGAAGTGATTGTTTTTGGTTGGTTCAAAGGAAGTTGGTTGATGCAGATATATTTGATGTTTGATTGATGTTATTGATGGATCCAGTCTGAAAATTTATGAAATGTGGTCCCTAGAAGAAAAGAGAAGGTTGTAGCCTTCTGTAGGTCAGCACCTACGTACTAGTACATCAGCTAGTACAAGAGCTAAGGGGGTTGTAGCTCCCTTCCAGGAGAAGCTGGAGAACGAGAGAAGGTTGTAGCCTTCTGCAAGTAGAAGCCTGTGTACTGATATAAGACTGCACCGGTACAAAAATATTGTAAAAAGAAGTTTCTTATTTAAAGGAGATAGAGATGAATTGTAGCAGGTGGTTTTCACCCACATTGGGTTTCCAACTTATATCTTGTGTTCATGTGTGTGACTGTCTGTACTGTTTACTGCACTTGATTACTGTCTTATGGTTCTAATACACAGATTAAGATCAGCTAACTAAAATTAGAAGTCTGCAAGATATCTGCGGTTTTCTCTAAACACAGTTGCGTATATACGCAGGTTTAATTAACAGAAGTAGCATATATCAATTTGTTTATCTAAATGAAAATTTGTTAAATTGTTAATACTGATTCACCCCCCCCCCCCCCGTCTCAGTGTTATTTCCAACAACAAAGTGATACTGAACATCAATGTGCTTTGTCTTCAAATGATAAGAAAGGTTATTTGCCAAGAAAATTGCACTTTAGCTGTCACAATCTATCCTTATAGCTCCCTGTACTAACCCCATACTTGAACACAATCTATGCAACCAAACTACATCCTTGCTTGCATGAGTGGCTTCCATGTATTCTGCCTCTGTAGTTGATAGTGCCACTACAAATTGTTTCTTACTCATTCAATCGACTGCACCTCCAAATAGGTTAAATACATATCCACTTGTAGATCTTCTCTGATCCAAATCTCTAGCCTAGTTTGCATCAAAAAAGCCCCGAATATCCAACACTCTGTCCAATCCTGGTCTTCCTTGGTAGCACAAACCATAATCACTAGAGCCACGCAAATACTTGAAAACCTGTTTCACTGTTGTCTAGTGGTCCTTCCCTGGTTTTGACATAAACTTGCTCAATACTCTCACTACATGTTCAATGTCTGGTCTAGTACAGACCATTGCATACATCAGGCTACCGACTGCACTTGCATATGGAACATGGGACATGCCCTCTTCCTCTTCTTATGTCTTGGGACACTGTTCAGCAGATAACTTTACACCTATAGGAATAGGAACCTTCACCGGTTTACTATCCTGCATATAAACCTCTACAATATTGTCTCAACAAACTTCCTCTGGTTTAACTAGAGCTTCCTCTTTGCCCGATCTCTTTTAATTTCCATGCCCAAAATATAGTTTGTAGCACCAAGATCTTTCAAGTTGAATTTGGAGGAAAATTGGGTCTTCAAATCCTAGATAATTTCTTTGTCATTTCCAACCAGCAACATATCATCCACATACAGGACCAGATAAATAACACGGTCAACAATTAATTTAAAATACACATAGTGATCTGCTTTGCTTTTGGTGAAGCCAAGTCCCCATATAAATGTATCAAATTTTTGATACCACATCCTTGGTGATTGTTTTAACCCATACATAGACTTCTTTAACTTGCATACCAGTTCTTTCTTACCTTCTCACAGCCCTTTAGGTTGGCTTCATGTAGATCTCCTCTTCTAGATCCCCATGAAGAAATGTTGTCTTCACATCCATCTGTTCTACCTCAAAATCAAAAGCAGCAGCAACAGATAAAAGTAACCTAATAGAAGTTACCTTGGCGACAAGAGAAAAAATATCACCAAAATCAATTCCCGGCACCTGGGAATAACCTTTTCTTACTAGCTGAGCTTTGTATTTCTCCGCCTTTCTTCTGCATTTGTCTTCTTCTTGAACACCCATTTGCTGCCAATGGGTTTCCTTCTAGCTGGCAACTCCACTAGATCCCAAGCCTCATTTTTGTGCAAAGGTGTCATTTCATCAACCATGGCCTCTTTCCAGAGTTTTCCATCCTTTGAATCTACTGCTTCCTTAACAATTCTGGGATCATCATCAGTAATAGATAAAGAAAAATTTGAACAGAAAGCAAATGGACTATACCTTTTTGGCTACCTTCTTTCTCGAACTGATCTTCTTACACCCGGAGTTTGTGGCTCTTCATCTTCTGATTCCTCCTTTGCTACAGAGTCTGATTCTTCCTCCTTTAGTTCAAACTCTATCTTCACAGGTTCCTTTGGTTGGACTTCATGTTTAATAACATCTTTCACCTCTCTGAACACCACATCTCAACTGTACACAACCTTGTTGCTGGGTTCCAAAGCTTATAACCCTTTAAACAATCCTTATACCCAATAAAGATGCACTTTTCAGATTTACTATCCAACTTGGTTCGTTTCTCCTTTGGAACATGTACATATGCATCACATCCAAATACCCTCAGATGTGAAAGAGAGGGTTTCTTGCTAGTCCATACCTCTTGTGGAGTCTTATCCTCCAACGCTGATGAAGGTGATTTGTTGACCAGACAACATGCTGTCTCCACCACCTCTGCCCAGAATTCCTGTCTTAACGCGGCACCACTGAGCATGCTTCTTGCCCTTTCCATCAATTTCTTGTTCATTCTTTCTACAACTCCATTTTGTTGAGGTGTATATGGAGTAGTCTTTTGTCGTGCTATACCACATTTCTTACAGAATTCTTCAAATTCCTACTGCAAAATTCTCCACCGTTATCTGTCCTCAACACCTTTGTCTTTCTCTCTGTCTGGTTTTCCACCATAGCCTTAAATTCTTTAAACCTGTCAAAGACTTCAGATTTTTTCTTAAGGAAATATATCCATGTATTCCTTGAGAAGTCATCTATAAATGATACATAGTACACATACTTACCCAGTGATGGAACCTTCACAGGTCCAAACACATCACTGTGCACAAGCTTTAATATCTGTTTCGCCCTCTTACCACCAGAGGGAAAACTCACATGATTCTGCTTCCCGTATACATAATTTTCACAGAAATCAAAATCCAGAGAGCTATTATTCATACCTTCTACCATACCTTTACCGTGAAGTATTTGAAGGCCCTTCTCTCCAATATGTCTAAGCCTTTGATGCCACAACATGGTCTTCTCTCCAGAGACCACTAGATTTTCAGCTCCACTTTCAGGAACCACAGAACTGTTGCACCCATCAACAACAGTGCTACCTTGCAGCTTGTACAAAGTTCCAATCCGAGCTCCCCGCATCAATACCAGTGCTCCTGGAACCATCTTGCAGGTATCTTTCTTGAACACTGTCTTTACACTTGCATCATCTAACTTTCTTATAGAAATCAGATTTCTATCTAATGCAGGAATATGTAGAACACCCGGAAGTGTTCTAACCCTTCCTCCTTGCAACTTCAACTTTAATTTTCCGTGACCAACGATTCTAGCCTTCCTATCATCCCCCAAGAAGACATCACCACCATCATATTTCTCATACTCGCAGAACCACTCTCTATGGGGAGTGAAGTGAAAGGATGCACCTGAGTCATCAACCTGCCTCATGATCTACATATGTACTTAAGAAGCCAAGCACATCCCCACTTCATAATGAGGTGGTTTTCGCCTCTGCGAAGGAGCCTCTCAGATCCTTTCCTTTGTCAAGAGCTTTAGATTTACAGTCCCTTTTGAAGTGGCCTTCCTTTTCGCATTTCCAACACACCACCTTTATAGGTTTTCCTGGAGATTTAGATCTCCCTCTAGATTTAGATCTCCCACTTGATGACTTATTTTTGTTTCTGTTCTGGGACCGTCCTCATACAGACAAGGCATCACCATTCTAGCTCTCCATATTTTTTAGTCTCATCTCCTCCGTCAGCAAGGCTGAGACTATTTCATCAAACTGCAAGGCAATTGCATTGCTACCTATTGCAATAACTAGACTATCCCATGAATTTGGTAGAGAACATAAGAAACTGATGCACTTATCTTCATTTGAAATTTTAATATCAACAGATGCTAACTGACTTACCACAGTATTAAATGCATTCAGATGCTCTGTCACCGAGTCTCCATCTTTCATCCTCAAGTTATACAGCTTTTTCCACAGGAACAATTTATTTACCAGAGACTTAGATTGGTACAAAGTCCCTAACTTGTCCCACAAAGCCTTTGCTATAGCTTCCCCTAATACATTCAGTAATACTGAATCTGAGACACACAATCGTATTGTGCTCTTTGCCTTCTGATCCAACTTCTTACATTCTTCATCGGACACTCCCGTTGGTTTAGTACCCAGATCTATCGCGATCCACTGATCTTTATCCACAACCAAATCCTCCACCTTGAGTTTCCACAACTCAAAACTCTGACCATTAAATTTATCGATCTTTATCTTTCCACTACTTGTCATCTTCTTTCACCACCAGAATTGATTTTGCAGATCTCCCACTGAATAGGGTCTACCACAGGCCCGAGTGAAACCCCTCAGCAACAAAGGCGTCCCCTTGAAGCCAAAAAAACTCTAATACCAAATGCAGGTTTTAACCCTGTACAGAAATTACCTGCATACGAATTCTAAAATACAGAAAATAAACAATGCGAGAGCATAACACATAAAACACATATACATAGAGATTTTCCCCTGGATCCCAAAACCGAGACTACCAACTTGATTTTTCATTATATTCCTTTCAATGTTACAATACATATTTATACATGCCGAAGCATTCAATACCATGGACTGAAAACCATCACGTCCAAAACCATCGACTGAAAACCATAGGTAGGTTCGCCCAACCTAATATAGGGTCCAAATTTTTTTTTTTCAGGAGGGCTACCCGCCCCCCCTATGAACCCCCTGTTGCGCAATCGGCGCAACAAAGGGGGGGCTCCAGCCCCCCTCTAACCCCCGATTCACTACATAGGTTAGTCATGGAAAGAATATAACATAACCCAACCGTTGGAGAATCTATTGCAAGCCCTAAAACATGGCCATCATGTCTGCAATAAAATACAATAGAAAAGGTGAATGCCCAATTTGAACCAAGTCACCCAAAAGTACAAAAGCGTACTATGTACAATAATAATGCTTGTTCACTATATCTCCTCAATATTCTCTTGTAAAAGATGATGCCCCATAAGATTTTAATTATGAGATGTTGATGTTCCCATTTTGTGACTTGTTATATAAATTATTCTTTCGTAGTGTAGCAATATTTTTCTTCAGTCCAACCAAATAATATAGAGAGAAAGAGATGGGTTTCTTGAAAAGGTACAAACCCCAATTGAATGTCTCATAAGATAAATGCAGCTAGATAAACACGAAAATGGGACATTTGAATGATTTCTTATGTCAATGTCATTCCTTCGAATGTTTTTTTATTTTCCCTTTTAAAAGAAGTTGTTCAACAAGGATTTAATTATGAGATATTCCCTTTGTGTACTTTATTTTGACTTGTTAAATAAATTATTCTTTCATGGTTTGAAAACATTTCTTAGTTCCTTGAGAGGAAAGGAAGGTATTTGTTAAAAGGTACAAACTCCATTTGAGGTAAAGGGGAAAGAAATAATGGGTCTTCGAAAATTGCAAAGAACAAAACTAAAATAGGCAAAGAGGCTATCCCCTTTCTATCTAATTCCCTAGTACGAGCTGGCCAAGGTATTTACATTGTTCAAATTAGGAAATCCGATAAGCTATTACTTAGTAATTACCCATAAACTCCATCAAGGCTTCTACATTCATTCATGGAAGTGAAACTATAGCAACATACTCAACCTTAGCACAATACATTTTGAGCACCAGCATACCCAACCACAACTCAACCATCAAAATGTGAATGGTTTTCCCAAAGGTGGAAAAAATTCCTTCCCTGAGCCTTTAACGAAGATTATGCATCCACCCATAATAAGCTTGGGAAAATAATGTAGAGTCACATAATACAAAAGGAAGAGGAAAGAATTTGGTAATGACCCTTGCCAACCAATAAAATATTATTAATTTATGACTCCCTACTTCCCCACTCATTAGTTCATTGCCATAATGGTTTTTTTTAGGAGTTCTAGTAAGTGCACATTTTATTCTTATGTTATTATTATTTTATTACAAACCCAATAAAAAAAAAATGGTAAATCACTTACCAACTTACCACATAATCATTATTCTCAAGCTCAGAGGAGACATTAAATTCATTCTAATTTGCAGTTGTTTGAATTAGTCTGTATACTTCCAGTGACAAGACCTATTTTTATAAACTATAAAATTGTCTGAATTGGGCATGATCATTGTTTGAGTGTTGGAATTTGATCTTGAGTATTTTTCCCCGAAATTTTATTTTCTCCTTGCCTTGACTTGCTTTATTTTCTGCAAGGGGTCCAACCATAAGGCTAGATGGTAGCTATTTTCTCCATGTCACAAAGCTACTCAAGCTCTTGAACCCATCTATCAATGCATTTGAACTCAAAATCCCTGAAAATTCTGATTCATCTAACTTCACTGGTGCTCCTTATGTTGATATAGTTTCCAGGAACATTGTCATTGAGTCATGTTCTTTGGTCCGAATAGTATCAAAACTCACTTATCCATCACCAAAATCATCAAGATCTTAATCTCCTCTCTATGGCCCATAAGCCTCTATAAAACTGATCATCTCTATACCTTCTATCTCCAATTATCTACATCCATCATCTTCTCCAACCAAAAACAAACTCTCGTAGTCACACCCATTGCATTGATGATACCAACCTGATTTAGCAATAACTAAATTTCCTTCATGTCTTTTCGTAGATGAATTTTCCCTACTCTTTCACCTGCAATGACCAACAAATAGACAAACATTTTATTCTACATACCCAATTCTAGAGAGCTAAGGAAAGTTGATAAAATAAGGTAGAGATGGTAGAAAGATTAAAAAAACTCTAATTCCTTATCACATTGCACCAAAAAAATACAAAAAAATAATCAAAACAAAATAAATTTACCCTAATATTGATGCATTGGATCCAAAAATCATGCTACATATGGGAACATTACATTGAAGGTTAACAGCAGAAAGAATCTGCCCATTGGGGTTTAAATCAAAAGCTTGTCTCTATTGTGATTTTAAGGAGAACTATTTTCATATAGCAATGTTTCCTAATGATACAACATTTCTATATATAAATATTGTTTTTATGATATTCTAACACTGATTGGATTTCACGAATCGATTGCTGAAAAGTACACTGAAACGTGAAGCTCCATTTCCATGGGAATCAAACCCACTTAACCTAACAAGATGTAATAATCCTCAAATTTATCCCTACACAAAGCATTGACTTGTAAAATCAAATCATCTAGAAAAATGTTTTTCCCTTAATATCTATACATACTTTCACAATATCTATCTTGGATGGGACAACCTAGGACAAAATACAAGACATGTACGAGACCCCTAATATTAAGGAGTTGGTGGGAAAGGTCTGACCGAACCATTTACTCAAAACCCGTCTTATTTTGAACCCTTTTTTAATCTTCTATGAGCACCTAAGGAACACATCTAATATATCCAACTTCCCTACATGCTTCATCTTTGCTGCAAGTTCTTCAAATATTTAGGTCTACCTACTCTTGAAAAATCAATGAGGAATTTTTCATAATCAAAACACGAATCCTTCATACATTTGTCAATCATGATTTCTATATAGGCACAAGCCTCGTCACATTTGCCTTCCCTGATCAACCTTCCAATGAACACAGTGTAAGAATTAACATCAAGACAACAGTCGTTCCGAGCCATTTGATCCCATATAGTGAAACCCATCTCAGGGTTCCTTGCATGGAAATACAATTTCATGATCATGTTGTAGGTGTGAATGGTAGGTTGAAACCCACATTGGCTCATTTCCTTAAAACATTTAGTGGCTTCATATGGTTTGTGCAGAACCATCATCACTTTGATTGGAACATTGGAAGTCCAACAATCATGAAGAATCCCTTTCTCTTTCATATCCAGTAACAACCCATAAGCCTTATCCAACTTCTTCTTAGTTCCATAACCAATTCTTAAACAAGTGTAAACAATAGTGACACATGAGGTCAATTGTTTTAGAAATTATCAACAATCAATCCCACATTCCTTTTCCCTTTATATTCATGCCTTTCGTTGCGCCGCTCTAATATCCTTTATATAAGCCCGACAAATGATATTTCACTTTTTAATAGAACCGCTTGGTGGTACTGTATCGTAGATCACACACCTTCGATCTGACGGTCCACAGCATATCGCAATCGCAAATTGCAATGGTAAGTGCTTAGGGCCTGATGCATCCCCATGAAACGTTGCGATGCGATTTAATCAGAAATCACATCGCCCATTGCATATCGCACTTCCCTAATGCTTGAGTCACGTTCAATTATAAATGAATATTTGCAATGTGATGGATCGACGATCGCACATCGCATGGTCTTAAGGTTTGTGGTCCATTCTCTTGTAAATGAATTTTTGCAATGTGATATATCGGCGATCACACATCGCATTTCCTTAAGGCCCGATCCTTTCACATACAAGTGAATATTGTGATGCGATGCAATGCAGGATCATCCAATGGTTGATGTGATATCACACCGTTGTTTGGACTTAGATCGATGGCTAGGATTTGTGCAGCTTCAATTATTATTATTAACACAAAGCATCACAATTATCCTTTGAACGTTGAATTTATAACCTAAAGCATGAAACAGAGGAAATGCTTGATTTCATTCGGAATACAAATAAACAAAGGCAAAACGAGATTTTCCTCAGAATCGATATATAATTGCACACAACATCAATTATTCATTACAATAATGGTTACAGAGTCTCGACCCTCTAGCTCGATTACAACAATTTAAAAGACCCCTGTTTTAATCACTCAACTCTCGCCTCCCTCAATCCTCCCTCATCTCTGCCAATCCCTTTCCATTACAATTTTTCATTTTTTATGAGTGGGTTCCTATTCCAATTGTGCTAACAACCCAATCTTCTATTTTAATCATTCTAACAACTCAATCTCTATTTTCAAGCTCCATTACACACCTATGCTAATAACTTATCCCTGAATCTAAAATAAGACAATTTCCTAACTATTACAATAATGAAATACAAATCATTTTCTTGAGAGATCCAACCCTCTCGGTTAAAACTGACTTTTGACCACTCAGGTTAGTGAAATTCAACTCGTTTAGCCACAACATGTGAACAAACCTTCACATCGTTGGCTACTTCTAGATGCTGCTGCATCAGACTCCCGGGGAAGAAAAGAATCATCCCTTAGACTTTTAGGGCTTACTCCATACTTCTACAACTCTGCTGTTGTCAACCAGCTAGCATCCTCCACTGGCTTTCCTTTCCATTTGACTAAATATTGAAAATAAACTTGTCCTCTGGTTCTTTTGGATACTCTTTTCTCCAAAAAAACTTCCACTTCTTTCTTAACTGTCTTTGGCATTTTTCTTTCGAGCTCAAAGTTTGAACTTCATCTTCCGTAGTTTCCTCTTGTAGCTCTGTCTCTATCCCTTTGCATGGATACAAATCTGCAACATTGAAGATAGGTGATGTTCCAATCCCTTCTAGCAATTTAATTTCATAAGAATTAGTTGAAAACTTTTGTACAATTCTACATGGTCCTATCTTTTTCATCTTTAGTTTATTGTAAGTCTTAGCAGGAAATATTTCTTTTATTAAATACACCATCACTAAATCTTCCACTTGGAATTATTTCTCTCTTTTTTTCATATCTACTCTCTATTTGTATTTTCCACTGCTTTCCTACAATCTTCCTTTGACATCTTCTTGTAGTCTCTGCATATGCTTTGCAAAATTTTTAGCTTTTGCATTTCTTGTCTCCTGTTTACCCAAATTTCTAAGCTCATACACACCTCTTGGATTCATCCCAAAAACAATCTGAAATGGACTCATTCCAGTACTTCGGTTTGGAGTGTCATTATAAGCAAACTCAGCCTAAGCTAGTGCTAAATCCCATTGCTTAGGATTTTGATACACTAAACTTCTCAATATGTTTCCCAAGCTTCTGTTTACTACTTCGGTTATCCATATGTTTGAGGATGGTATGCTGAACTAAAACTGAGGTTAGCTCCTAGTTTCTTCCAAAGAGTTATCCAGAAATGCCCTACAAACTTTTTATCTCTATCAGACACAATACTTATAGGCAATCCATGTAATCTTACAATTTCTAAAAAAAAATAGATTAGCTATATGTGTTGCATCACTAGTCTTCTTACAAGCAATGAAATGTGCCAACTTGGGAAATCTATCTACCACAACAGAAATGGAATCATTCCCTCTTTGATTTTTAGGTAATCCGAAAACAAAATCCATGCTAACTGCATCCCATGGTCGGTGTGGTATTGGGAATGGATGGTACAATCCTGTATTCTGGCTTCTCCCATTAGCATGTTGACAGATCCTGCACTTCCCAACAAATCTCTTAACATCAGTTTGCATTTTTTGCCAATAATAAAAAGCATTCACCTGAGCAAAGTTTATGTCTTGTCCAAAGTGACCAGATAATCCTCCACTATGTTTCTGCTTTATTATATTTTCTCTCATAGAACATTTGGGAATACACAACTTGTTACCTTTAAACAATAAACCTCCTTGGATAAGATAATATAACCACTGACTTCTGTTATGAACTATTGGATTTTGTACTGCTGTATATATTTCTTTGAAATTTGCATCATCTTTATACATTTCAACCATTTCTTCAAATCCTACAACACCAACTTTTAATTCTTTCACAATGAAATTTACCTTGCTTAAAGCATCAACAATTTTGTTCAACTTACCACTTGTGTGCTCTATCTCAAAAGTAAAGCTCTGCAAAAACTCTACCCACTTGGCATGTTTCTGGTTCAATTTTGGTTTGTTGTTTATGAACTGCAATACATGATTTTCAAAATACAATATAAACTCCTTTGGCAACAAATAATGTCTCCATTTTTTCAAGGCTTGTACAAGAGCATAAAATTCTTTATCATAAGAAGAATACTTCTTCTTTGCTTCATTTAATTTCTCACTGAAGTATGACACTGGTCTTTGTTCCTGACTCAAAACTTCTCCAATTTCAACTCCACTAGCATTTGCTTCAACTTGAAATACTTTTTCAAAATTAGGTAAAGCTAAAATCAGTTCCTTTGTGATTTTCCTCTTCAGCAACATAAAATTCTTGTTTTCCGCTTCTGTCCACTTAAATGGATGATTAGTCTCTTTGATTGTTTCAAGAAATGGTGCACAAATCTTACTAAAACCTTTGATAAATTTCCTGTAAAAACTTGCAAGACCATGAAAACTTCTTACCTCAAATATATTCCTGGGAATAGGCCACTCCCAAATTTCTTGGACTTTCTCTGGATCCATTTTCAACCCTTCTTTAAAAACTACAAATCCCAAGTAAATGAATTCTTCTTTCATGAAACTACATTTCTTCATATTTATCAATAGTTTCTCTTTCTGTAGAGTTCAACTTGAAATACTTTTTCAAAATAATGTAAAGCTAAAATCTGTTCCTTTGTGATTTACCTCTTCAGCAACTTAAAATTCTTGTCTACCACTTTTGTCCACATAAATGGTTGATTAGTCTCTTTGATTGTTTCAAGAAATGGTGCACAAATCTGAGTAAAACCTTTGATAAATTTCCTGTAAACACTTGCAAGACCATGAAAACTTCTTACCTCAAATATATTCCTGGGAATAGGCCACTCCCAAATTTCTTGGACTTTCTCTGGATCCATTTTCAAACCTTCTTTAGAAACTACAAATCCCAAGTAAATTAATTCTTCTTTCATGAAACTACATTTCTTCACATTTATCAATAGTTTCTCTTTCTGTAGAGTTCTTAAAACCAATTTAAGATGCTCTAGATGTTCTTCTTTACTTTTACTAAAAACTAGAATATCATCAAGATAAACAATAACAAACTTGCCTGCATATTCCTTCAAGACTTCATTCATCAATCTCATGAATATGCTAGGTGCATTAGTGAGTCCAAAAGGCATCACTAACCACTCATACAACCCGTTGTTTGTTTTAAATGCAGTCTTCCATTCATCTCCTTCTCTAATTCTTATTTGATGATATCCACTCTTCATATCTATTTTAGTAAAATACTTTGACTCACTCAGAAAATCCATCAAATCATACATGCATGGCAAAGGAAATCTATACCTGATAGTGATCTTGTTTATGGCTTTGGAATCTGTACACATATGCCATTCACCTCCTTTCTTTGGATTGAGTACTGTCGGTACAACACATGGAATAAGACTCTCTCTAATTAATCCCTTATCCATTAGTTCTTGCACTTGTCTTCCAACTTCTGCATTCTCTTGAGGATTTACTCTGTACGCTGCTTTGTTTGGCAAACTTGCTCCTGGTATTGAATCAATATGCTGACTAATACACTTGATTGGTGGCAATGAATTTGGCAACTCATCCACAATAATATCAACAAAATCTTTTAACAAAGTTTTGATTTCTTCAGGTAAATCATCTAGGTTTGTGGAAGTTAAAATTACGTTAAGTCTCCCTACGACAGCAAAATGCATTCCTTCACCTTTTCTGTTAAGTCTCTATAATACTAGTGATTACCCCGTTACTATTGTAGTTATATCCCTTATTAATAGTGTTGTGCCCCTATTGTCCCCATATTGTTATTATTGTGCCCCATAGAATCCCTCTATTGTTATTTTTGTGCCTTTATATTATTATTGTTAGGCCGGCTGGGTTATATTGTGACTCCTTAGACTCTTATATATAGAAAGGAGGTTTTTTCATTTGAATCATCAAAGAATCATTCATTTGTGTAATGTAAAGGAGGTTACCCCCTCAAAGAGGCTGAATTCTAAGGTGTTGATCTATCTTTTCTATCTTTTTGTGAGTTGGTTTCATAACATTTGGTATCAGAGCTTTGGATTCTAGGTTTTCGCTGCTCCAAATAGGTCATCGTGGAATTTTCACTATAATTTTTTTTTTGCGATGTTTTAGAAGAAAAAAAAAAAACATTTGAGATGAAATCGCCCTGAACCTTGCGTCCGAATTGTAGAGCTTTTCGCACTATATTTGTGGAGATATGATCTGAGGAAGTTGGTCTTTTTGCAGACTCCTGAATTAAATTCCGAACATGTGACCTGGGGAAAATCATCATAACTTTATCTCTGAGCATCGGATTGAAGTTTTGTAAGAAGGTACAGAAAAATGATGGACTGTACTTTCTTATATATATTTTTCAGAGCCAAAGGTTGAAACAGGGACACGTGGCATGTCGTACAAGTTCGCTCTACTGAACTAGTCTATAATCAGGTCACTGTGGGGGATTTGGCATAACTATTCCTTGGAGAATCCAATTTGGATCAGACTGGTGGCATTAGAAAGAGGACATAGAGGGCTACTGCAGGTCGCAATTTTAGAATTGGATGATCTGAAATTACAGAGATACATCAAAGGAAATATCGAGCTCCTACAAAGTGAAAAAAGGTGTGTATATTTTTTTAAATTTTTGCTTAAGCTTGGTTTGAAAAATTATTTTGAAGGAATTCAAAGGGCATTTAGTAGAGCATTATTATCAGTAACTGATGCCTCGAGGAAAGAAAATTAAAACACCTAGTAAGCAACCTGAAAGCTCTAGCATGACTCATGAAGAAGAGGAAGAAATGCTACATGATATATCAAAATTACAAGACCAAGTGCAACAAATGTCACTCTCATAAAAGCTAACAGAAGCTAAGATAAATGGTGTGGAATCTAAGATAAAGGGCTTGGAAGCTAAGATGAATGGCATGGAAAGGGTAGTAAAGGAAACTCATGATGCGAACAAAAGAAATTTTAATCATGATTTCATAGACTCTAATGTTGGATCGAAGACCCACATATTCCAAAAATCGATATGAGGAAGTTTGATGGCAAGGATCCCACAACATGGATATTACAGATGGAGCAATTTTTCGATCTCAATAATGTGCAAAACACACAAAAGGTGCGTATTGCAACTTTATATTTGGAACCAAATCAGTTTGTATGGTATCAATGGCTTTGCTCTCGTAAACAAATTATTAGTTGGGCAATTTTTACGAAAGAATTAACAGCACATTATGAGGATACAAAAAGCAACACTTTTTTTAGCTAATTGATAAGTCTCAAACAAAAGGGTTCAATAATGGAGCACATTGAGGAGTTCCAAAAATT
>APFE031690474.1:26808-53379 GCA_000404065.3 Pinus taeda
CTTTATATTATTATTGTTAGGTTGGCTGGGTTATATTGTGACTCCTTAGACTCCTATATATAGAAAGGAAGTTTTGTCATTTGAATCATCAAAGAATCATTCATTTATGTAATGTAAAGGAGGTTTCCCACTTGAAGAGGCTGAATTCTAAGGCATTTATCTATCTTTTCTATCTTTCTGTGAGCTGGTTTCATAACATTTTCCAACCTCTTGCAACAGCCCCTTTCCACTCATCCGCATAACACTGTTTCCAGGTGCTCCTTTGTCAGCGTCATCCTTCAATGGCAACAACGTATGTTTATTTCCATCCTTCTCTAGAGTATGTGTGTTTTTCCTCCCATCATGAATAGCTTTCCGATCAAACTGCCATGGTCTTCCCAGCAATACATGGCATACTCCATTAGCATTACAACACATAATATCACATCCTTATACGTACCAATCTGTATCTCTACCTTGCATTGTTCTGTCACAATAATCTGATGTCCTTTCTGCAACCATGACACTTTGTAAGGAGTAGGGTGTACTGTCTTTGCTAATCCTAGCTTGTACACTATCTCTGTAGAAACAAGGTTGTCAATGCTTCCATTGTCAATTATCACTTTACAACATTTACCTTTGGATTTACATGTAGTTCTGAATAAACTCTTCCTCTGCGCTGATTCTTCAGTCTCTTTCTCTACCTTAAGCAATGCCCTTCTTAACAAAAAGGATTCTCCTACTTCAGGGGATTCTTCCTTTTCTATGATTCGAGGTGTTTCTTGCTTTGCCTCAGCCACATTCACATTCCTCTGACTTACCGTTTTATTATGAGGATAGTCCCATGATCCATGTCCCCATTCTCCACATGTGTAACACCGAATATCTCTTCCTTGACCTCTTCCTCTGGGTACAAATCTTCCTCTATTAGAATCTCCCCTCTGTGGTGGTCTACTACTTGAACTTCCTGCTTCATTCTAGTGTTGTTGAAACCTTGGTCTGGTAGTTCCTCTACCTCTTACTAAACTTCTCCATCTATTCCTCTGATTTTGTTTTCTCAACATCTTCTCTTCTGCCTTCAAACCTGCTTGATAGGCATCCTCAATAGTCTTCAGACTTAGCAAGTTGATCTCATCTTGTATGTCATATCTTAAGCCACTGATATATCTGGCTACCTTTTCCATGTCATCATGTGCATGTCCTACTCTAATACCCAATCTATAAAACTCTTTGGTGTATTCTTTAACATACATTCCTTTTTGCCTTAAATTCTGTAACTGTTTGAAAAGATTTAATTGATAATATTTTGGCATAAATTTAGCTTTCATTTTACTCACCATTTTGTCCCATTGCTTGATCTTCGACTTTCCTTTTCATGTTCTGGATGTTCGTAGTTCATCCCACCAAATAGCTACATGACCCTTTAATTTGGTAACTACAAATATCACCTTCTTCTTATCATCAACCTCCTCATAGTCAAAATATGTTTCCACTAAACTGATCCAATCCATTAATTCTTCTGCATTGAGATTCCCTTCATACGCAGGAATTTCCACCTTTGGTTTTCCACCTACTTTAGCCAACATCTTGATGACTTTGGTAGTTTCATTTTCCTCCTCTTCTTCTTCCTTAGAAGATTCTTCCGCAACACTGGCATCCCCTTCATCAAGTGTTCTCCTTTGAGAAGTCTCTATTATGTCCATCCTTGTACGTAGACTCTGGATCTCCTCCAGCAAAACTGCATTTGCTTCAGGTCTTCCTCAACCTATGCCAACTCCTCTCCTCGATAGCATGTTTAATGCAGTCAAACTGTGTTCTGATACCAAAAATGATGCAGGAGGTCAATTGTTTTAGAAATTATCAACAATCGGTCTTGTGTTCCTTTTCCCTTTATATTCAAGCCTTTTGCTGCACCGCTCTAATCTCCTTTATATAATCCTGAAAACTGATATTTCACTTTTTAATAGAATCGCTTGGTGGTACTGTACCATAGATCACACACCTTTGATCTGATGGTCCACAACATATCGCAATCGCAAATCGCAGTGGAAAGTGCTTAGGGCCCAGTGCATCCCCATGAAACGTTGCGATGCGATTTAATCAACGATCACATCGCCCATCGCACATCACACTTCCCTAATGATTGAGGCCCGTTCAATTATAAATGAATATTTGTGATGCGATGGATCAGCAATCGCACATCGCATGGTCTTAAGATCTGTGGTCCGTTCTCTTGTAAATTAATTATTGCGATGCGATATATTGGTGATCGCACATCACATTTCCTTAAGGCTTGATCCTTTCACATACAAATGAGTATTGCATTGCGATGCGATGCAGGATAATCCAACGGTCGGTGTGATATCGCATCATTTTTTGGACTTAGATCGACGACTGGGATTTTTGCGGCTTCAACAACTGTTATTAACACAAAGAATCAAAATTATCCTTTGAACGCTGAATTTATAATTTAAAGCATGAAATAGAGGAAATGCTTGATTTCGTTCGAAATACAAACAAACAGAGGCAAAACGAGAGTTTCCACAGAATCGATATATAATTGCACATGACATCAATTATTCATTACAATAATGGTTACAGAGTCTCGTCCCTTTGGCTCGATTAAAGCAATTTAAAAGACCCCTGTTTTAATCGCTCAACTCCCTCTATCACTCAACTCTCGCCTCACTCAATCCTCCCTCATCTCTGCCAATCTCTTTCCATTACAATTTTTCATTTTTTATGAGTCGGATCCTATTCCAACTGTGCTAACAACCCAGTCTTCTATTTTAATCATTCTAACAACTCAATCTCTATTTTCAAGCTCCATCACACACCTATGATAACAACTTTCCCTGAATCTAAAATAAGACAATTTCCTAACTATTACAATAATGAAATACAAATCATTTTCTTGAGAGATCCAATCGCACTCAGGTCAGTGAAATTCAACTCGTTTAGCCACGACATGTGAACAAACCTTCACATTGCTAGCTAAGTCCAGATGCTCTTGCATCAAATAGCATCAAGTAGGGAGCCATGTTCCTACATTTCAACAAAGTATTTTGAGGCTTCCTCTATCCTTTGTAATTTGGAAAGGGGACAAATAAAAATAGTGTAGCTTTCAGAATTAGGATAAGGACCATTGCTTTTCATTAATTAGAAGAGCTTCAGAGCCTCCTCCTTCTTTCAACCCTTAAAGAGACCTCCCAACATAATGTTGTGGGTGACAAGATTAGGCTTGAATCCTTTATCAACCATCTCATTCCAGAGTTTTCCTACCTCTATCAGATTCTTTGCCTCACACTGTCCTGATATAAGTATGGTATAAGTATGTAGATTGGCACAAAATCTTTCCCTCATTCTTTCAAACAACATTTGGGCTTCCTTTACTAGTTTTTATACCAAATTCCAAATAAACCAAGTAGAATCACTGCTTCCTTTTGGGATTTTTATTGCTCAAACAAGTATTGACTTTTTTATACCAAATTCCAAATAAACCATAGACACTAATAAATTTCTTGAAATACTACAAGTAATTGGCATCAAAATAATACCCCAAGGCATCCAGAATTGAACATTTGGCCTCATAAAAACACCCCGACGTTACATCAGTAATGTAACAAATCTAAATAATAATAAAATTCTAGTGGGGACTCGAATTTATATTTGATTATGGTCATGAAGAAGCTTCAACATTAACTCCAATGGAAATTTGATTAGAAGGATGATTCATTTTCAGCTATGTAATCAAACATCGACATAGATTTAGGAGTTTCCTTTGCACTCCTACTTTGTACAAAATTGGTTGCAATATAGTCCCATTGAGATAGTTTTGTGGTCATTTATTGTACAAGAATAGAATCACCTATCTCACCCCACAGATGGAAACAAACTATTAAATTTCATATTTCCAACTAATTATTTAGATAAATTATAATAATATGAAAATTCTATTCACATCCATGCATTTCAATAGTCTAGTATACAAATTGGCAACATCATTAGAAGGAAACACAATCATTCCCTCACATGGAAACTACATAAATACATATATAAAACAAAGAAAAAATACCTCGTGGCCTTATTAATTGTATCAGATTGTAAAGCAGTCAAAATGTATTTTCTAACAGGAGCCTACGGAAATCTGAAAACAAATAAGCATAGTGAGATTTAGCATAATAACTTGAGAAGTAAGGAACAATTGGAAACTATCATACTATTATTAAGGCACCACATGTTTTCCTAGAAGTTGTTATTGGCCTAGATTCTAGATTTCGAGATGAACTCTTGAAAATTTACAATAGCTATTGTATAATATCCATAAGATAATTGAAAAAATATTGTGGTCTTAGCACATCCTTGATCTAGATAAGATGCAAGTTAACTTTTCTCTTGACCATTATTTGAACATGGAGAACCACCCCTTGAAGAACAACGATTTCCTTGAGCAATAGTCGAATCTTAAGTGACTATGGCTACCCAATATTTTGACAATGATTGATCATTGCCTGGTTGATTCCAATTGCCTAGCATAAAAGTAAAGAACATAAAAAAACAAGATGACAACCTCTCCAAACGATGAATGAGTTTTAGCAATAAAGTGGGCATTCAAATTCATTTCATCCATGCCCAATGTATGCAACACATTACTAAACACACCCAAACCCATATCTTTCATCACATCCATGCCCAACGTGCACCATTAATAATGCAGTTGCATTACCGGGTGTGTTAAAAAAAATCAAATATAAGCATGCATATGTTATTATTAAGCCATGTCACTAAGTTTGGCATCACCATACAGACAATTCCCTCTATTGAGTGTTGGTTTGACACTATTGTTTAAAAGGAACTTACTCCTCCATCTTCCAAAGCAATGAACATCACTATTGTAGCTTCCATGACCCATGATAATTAATATTTTCCTCCCATTGAATTTGGTGATCTGTCTCATCTCATCACTGTGAGAGTGTACTCACAAATGGAAGGGGAATCATATGGCCATATTATCAATGTGGTTGTGGGTAGTCTAGACAAAGAATGAAACTATCAACAATCTGTAAAAATTGCTTAACATAAAATGCCATAGTAGACATGAGAGGTTGTTGGGATGAAACCCACTTGATCTACATGAACTACCAATAAATGTCTTCTCCCATTGCATCATCAATTTCCCCCTTTGAGGTGAAAAATTAGGAGGGATTCCAGTGAAAACTTAGCCTAGGAACATGACAATAGGTTGAGGTGTGGAAGTAACTTTAACGTAACCAAAGAATTTTAAGTGGTCAACACATTAGGCCTGCAAGCCTAAAGAATGTATTTATTAAGAAACCAAATATAGATCAGTGGAACCTTTATCTTGGGAAAATAAATTTCAAGACTAGTGGAGAGATTAGAAGTAGTTTCCAACCTCCAATATTCAATTTCTAGGAATTCAGTAGTAGGAACAGAAAAACATGTCTAGATTTGAAAAAAAAATCAGATCTCTTTTAACAATAACATTTAAAGAATCATCCGCCTTTTAACAAAACATTTGTTCACCTTTGAGGCCCCAACAAAACTCACCATTTTGTGAGTTGGAATATCTTGTTACTGACCAAGAAAGGCAACTTCCATTCACATATATAGGCATTTAAGTGAAGTGTGTTGTAAGGTTGTTACTTGTCTTAAAGATGTTGTTGGAGACGAAATCAAGCTATAATGCAAATCCCTTTTAAGGCAGGAATTGGTAGAATTACCCACCTTCTAATAGGGGATTATTTCACCAGTTTGAGACCTTCAAAACTTAACACGTGATCATGATGAGGTAAAAGATTTTTCCTCACAAGAAAGTTATGCTTCTAGTAACATGGATTGACATTGAAGTGTCATAAGATGGTTACTGCCTCAGCCTTTTTCATTTAGAGGTGTTGTTAGAGACAAACACAAGAAAAAATTAGAAACTACAAGACAGTAGATGTTATAAATCTTAACTATGTGTTTATGTGCCTTCACCTAGTTTGCATTTACATCAATTGACATTACAAAACCAAAAAGCTTGGGAGTCTAGAAATTTTTGTATCATTGCACATATTTCATGAAATGTTGAAGTATGCTTAAGAATGGATATTTCCAAGTAAGTAAGTAAGTATGTAAATTTATTAATTTCCAATTGATGACCACAGAAGTAGGTCAATGGGACTAAAGAAGAGTACAGTCAGCTATGACTACAATGTGGGAGTGCAAGTGCATCTCTTGAAAAAAAATGCTAAAAAATAACATATAGAGAGAAAGAAACCAATGGTAGTGTTGTCCTGACACATACATAAGAGACCGTGGTATAATACAAAATACTCAATAGTTTGTGGCACAATACATAATAATAATGCCCCCCTAAAAAGGAATGAGTGAGATGGTAAGGTCTCGCAATGGAGCTGGAGATGTCAGAGGCAAATTCCAAATATTTGTACTAAAGATAGTACAAATTTCGAATATGCATTTGATCACTGAAAAAGATATATAGAAAACCTACATCAAATGTATTGAAAAATAGATTTGAGAATTTAATTAAGGATAAGAAATTTCAAAAAGTGCAACTTCAAAACATCCATCTTAAGTCAATTCAATTTTTTAAATAAGCATTTAATCATTGAAAAAGGTATACGAAAAATTTAAAAACATATCTAGTTTACTGAAAACCATATTTTTAATTTCATATTTTGTAAGAGATTACCTTAAATTGAAAAGTCAAATCCACCCCCCCCCCCTTGGCCCTCTGGTGATTTTGTTTTCCTAGAAGTCATTTGGGGTCAATAGGGAAGGAGGGAATTTCTTAATGATGTACTTCAAGTTTGGTAAGGATTCTAAAATCCATTTTTCAAATATCTTAAGCCCAAAATTAATTTTCCAAAATTTGGATTCTACCTCTAACTGTTGGTTAAACTATTCACCAATGTTATAAAAATTGTCTTCTAAGTTTCCTAAAATTTATCAAGAATATTTTGCCTCATCATGCAACATCTCTCTCATTCTAGAATGTACTCAAACCTTTTCACTAGATGACAAATGGAGAAAATTTAAACTGGAATGTGATGAGTTTAAGCCACAATCTAAAGGGAAGAATAATTTTTTTACCACTCAATTTATAAGTGTTGGTCAAATGTTTTGCTATTAATTTTAGGTTAACATGTTCTTTTCTTAGGGCAGTTACTTAAACGTTCTTCATTAGCCCATATATCAATTCAATTTTACTTCCTTTAGAAATTCATAATCACATTAACAACAACTGAAGAAAGAACATAGACGGTAAATGAGGAGAACACGCCAAGACAATATAACACAATGATATGGCTCAAGCCAGGGAAAAACCCCAATATGGGGAAAAACCTTGATCAAATCTTCATATTATTATCAACAAGTGTTCAGCAGAGAGAGTACAAGAATTTGGAGTCAAAATTGACTTGCCAAAAATGGCCACGATACGAAAGGTTGATGACTTACTACTATACTAGCTTGACCTGGTTAGGGTTATATTCAGACCACCATTGTCTCACATAGTAGCTCCAAAATGCCTCCTATCAAGTGCTCCAATCTCTTTGTTCTCATGTCCAAACCTTTGTTGTCCTACATACAGTTATAGGGCTTGGAATACTTCACAAGGCACCCTACCTCAATCTACTTGCAACAACAAAGATAATCAACCTTCTAATCAGGAGACAAACTCTTCTTATCATTGCTCTACTATTGAGAATTACTGCGGCTATGGTAGAGGAGTCTACCTAGCCCTCTCGGCCCATACAAATAGTCCTCCATATGATTTTTACCCACCTAAGGGATATGACATCCTTTTTGTAATTGTGGCTTAGAGAGGAGGTCCTGAATTAGGTATTTCATTAACCAAACACCTCTTCCATAAGATGTAGGTACAACTACTACCCATGGGCTTAGGACAAGGACAAAATCCTCACAAATACTTATCTCTACACTACCCAATTGATCAATAAGACTACTGATCTAGGTGGATGTTGGTGGCCACCCACCTAGCCCATTTGGACCCCCACAACTGTCTCTTTCATATTTTTCAGTTTCCTAAATTGTAGCACAATTTACTATTTTTAGGAGTTTTTTCGGGTCCTGAACTTTCGGATCCGTTTTGAGGCCCTAAATGACGTTTTTCTTGGAAATCTGGGGGCAACATGGGTCCATGGACCGATGTTTCCCTTCCCAAAGTGGTAGTGCTTAGATAGATCTTTCTAACAAGCTATTGTACGCGTAAAACAAAGATCGTATGCCAAAGTTACGACCCCGGGAAATTGATGTACAAATTTACCCAAACGGGGCCCACAATTTGGTGTTTCATCTTCTAGGGTTAGGTTTTGGGATGTGAATGGTTTTCCATTATTTCTCAAAAACAAATAGGCCTTCAAGCCTCATTGTAACACAATTCAAAGGCATGTATCCACCACATCTCTTCTTAGAGATAAGCTACCATCGCCCTATCTGGTTCATTTCCATTTTTGTTTGTAAGCATATTTCAATATTTTACATTAATGAAATGAAGTATTATTTCCACTGCATCTTTGTGTATATGGTTATCTCTATAATTTTTTGTGTTCCTGTTTAAATTCAGATCAACTGCAGCCTGCTTGAATAGGATTCTATGAGGCTGCGACATGGTTAATAGAGAGACCTCATATCATAAAAACATACCCATGCAGTTCAGGTCTACCCTTATGCCTACGTTCAGCCTGGAGATAACTCGAACCTGTAATGGAAGAAGAGAGATATACCCAGAACAACCATGTATTCTCCTCCAACCAACTTCACTGCCACAGAGAGAAATTATCACAAGAATGATACACAAGAAATGTGTCTAATGAGGTTGAAGACCATCTGTATTTATATAAATCATAGGGATCTCAAGAGACACAACCATTGGGCTTAATGAGGTGACATAGATGAGAGGCCAACCTTGATAATGTACACGTGAGAAAAAAATAAATTAAAAAACACATTTATTCTTGTCCAAATTTGATGATCTTTAGGTCGATTTTAGTCCTCATGAGAATAGGAATTTAATTCAAAAATCATGTCCATCCAATGGGATGTCCAATGTAGATTTTGGCCCTAGTTTCTAATTTTAACATTCCCTCTCAACTAGGGATAATTCCACTTGCCAATATATCGATCATCATACCATCCCGTCATCATGAACCATCTCTGCATCTCATCTCATCTCGAGATCTCATCTCTTCTCTAGTGCTCTGCTGAACACTGATAATAATAATGAAGAATAATTGATCGAGAGTGAGTCACAAGACCTTACCCCTCTGTACTGACAAAATTCAGTCCAGAGGTAGAACCCCAATCAGACTTGATCCTAGATCAAGTTGGTGAACACCAAGCATCCTAGACATAGGGAGTACGGTAGTACACGATGCGACCATCGGTAGTGATATGGTCCCTAATACCTATCCACCTTTCCCAATGCATTGACCAGATGAGAGGTACTTCCCATGTGTCCCAGACTACATGGGTAGGATGATATTGAATCAATAACAAAGAAATAATATATCACATCTTGCTCACAACCAAACATAGGGAAGGGATGAACCACATCCTACAGTCACACATTACAACCATTGTAGGGAAAGGATGAACCACATCCTACACATACGCAAATCACTGAGAGTAGGGAAAGGATGAACCACGTCCTACAAACACAAGTCACACTCATATGTAGGGAAAGGATAAACCACATCCTACAAAGAAAAGTCACAATCACATGTATGGAAAGGATAAACCGCATCCAACAAACACAAGTCACAACAATCAATTGTAGGAAGGATCCTACACGTGGGGAAAGGATGAACCATGTCCCAATGACATGTCAACCACCAATTCTAGGGTTTGAGCATCCTACATATGAGGAAAGGATGAACCACGTCCCATTGACATGTCAACAAATGCCTATGTGCATATCTTACTAGGGCTTCAACAGGAGAATGTGAACCACTCATCTTGATCATATGCCATAGGAGAAGGGGAACCGCTCATCCTATGTATATGCCATCAATAGTAGGGGAAGGTGAACCACTCACCCTATATACATGTGTCTGCAATCATAGAGGAAGGTGATCCACTCACCCTACACATATGTCAATCATAATGGGGTATCGCAACAGAAGGTGAACCACTCGCCCTGTACAAAGCACACCAATAGAGGATAGTGAACCACTCAACCTATGGTCACTCATAACTCGATAAATACCCCAAGCCCCCAAGAGCTTCTAGAGCTCAATATTCAACCAAGAATAACTTCATATAGGGAATAGAGCCAAGTTGCTTTATGAAAGACCAAGATTAGATATGTACAATGGTATTGATAATTGGATTGTCAATGAGAGCCTCATAGCTCTACCCAGCAACATATAGAAAAATACAGATCTTTATATAGACATATTGATTTATAGTAGAGATTGTAGAACCAATTAGTAATCCTCTTCTTCTATCCTATCATAATGAAGAAAATATTTGACTAATCTTACTCCTTCTTACTAGTCTTTTAGAGCTCAATGTACAGTCGGGACCTTCATAGTATGGTCTATCCACGACTCCCAGTCTCTTTCTGAAGGAAGATAAATTTTCCAAGAAGCTTTGTGAATATGATGATAAATTGTACATCCATCTTGAAATGATGGAGATTGATTTCTCCCAGTAGTACCATATCCCAAATAAATTTGTACTAGAGGCCAAAATGCTTAGAGCGGTCGTGGAACATGGGGTTCTTAAAAAGGAATGAACCTCATTCTAAAAATATACAACGAAGGTGTGCCCAAATGGCTCACTGAAGAGATTATTCAACTGGCTTCTCAGTAAGCCATGCCCACTGCTTTATAAATCCAGTCTCAACGGAGTTCCTAGACTTCAATATTTGATTCATCCATGAAATAAGGTGGATTATAATACCTTATTATTCACCATACTACCACTTAGCAATTTTTGGTAGTGTACCTCAGACTTCCCACAAGACGTTTGAATATGGATCAACAAATTTTCCATTTTATTAGACCTTTAAGATAAGGAATAAATCAATTCCCTTTTAATCATATCTCTCCCTAAATATTAGGAAAGAAACCTTGCCCATCAAGTCATTTGCAATCGTATAGTAGTCCTTATCACCTTTGACATGAAGAACCTTCTTGAAATAATCATAGGGCATGAGGAGTTATCAATCCATTCGACCATTTTTGTATGAAGAGCCGACAGATAGAATTTACCAGTTTCCTAAATTATTTCTACTCCATTTAAACCCCCCTAAAGGAGATTTCGATGATATGGTCAGAAAGGCTGGAGGAATTCTGACATCAACCACTACTCAGGTTCACCCACATCAGCATGGAGAAAGGACAAGAGTACTACAACCATCTGTTTTTCTCAGTTAAGCCTATCATGGAGATAAAAATAGTGGTGATGGCTCATACAATGGTTGTTGAAGCCACATCGTCAATAGATTTTCTTCTTTGCATTCCTCAAAAACTTGGATATAGAAATACTCACTAGATGGTAGAGATATTTGACATCACATATGTTTCTCTACTTCATGATCAAAGGCCTAGAATGGGATGCCAAGATCTTGTAACTCTTCTTCAAGAATGAAGATCCCTAAGGTGCTTCATCCCTTATCGAAGATTCTGAAGTCAAAGGCACTGCAGTAGCATGTGCATATAATAACTATCAATCCAACAGAGTTCTAGATGATTGATAAAACATATTGATTCATGGAGATTGATGCACATAATTCAGTCATAGTAGAACTTAGATATTCCAGGCAATATTACTGTTGATACTGTGAAAATACTAAGGTGTCAAGCTGGTTTACTTCCAATAGTACCATCTAGGTCATAGATACTATTATTATTAGGAAATTCCTTGCAATTTCAACTATGATTTTTCTCTGGACAATTTGAAGTGACGAACTAGAGATTTTATTCAGAACTTGGAATATATTCCACTGTCAACTAGGTAATTTTATGATGATACCAATAAACCCTCCTCACGATGATGATAGGGCTATGAGACAATTTTGAATTGCAAACATTGATTAACACATATCTTTTTAACAAAAATTAGCACAACTTAAAGCCTAAGTTATAAAATAATGTAGGTTGTCTACCATTCAACATTTTCACCATTGATGTCAGTATACTCAAAATTATTTGAACATCAATATAATTTTTATCTCTTATGTACTCAAGAATAATAAATGAAGAGTTGCATATAAATGTACCGATAGGTTGTTGCAATGATCATCATTAGGATACCTAAACAATGTTGGAAGAGAACCTTTGAATCGAACTCTGGATTCTATGCGAAGTTCATCTCTTTTCTTACGGTCATAACCCAAGGAGTTTCAATCACATTATACCACAATGAAACACACCTGGACTAATCTCTGTCCTTGTTTGCAAGAGATTCATGCTCATGAATGTGACATAGGAGGGTTCAAACAAAAGTAATATATCAATGGTGGTTGTAGCTTGAGTAACCAGATTGTCACAAGACTTTATGCTCATTGTGACAAAACCTTGATGTGACCACAATAATCTCAGGACCAAATATCCATTGTTCAACCAAAAAATTTAACTTCAAACACATACCTTGTGATGCATGCTTCAGCTAGATCAAATTCCCAACAATGAACAACCAAGGATCCAGGCCCTGTTGTGATAAGGAGGCTGAAGATTCATGTTGCCTCTAATGCCTTTACGACTTTGACTGCTACAGAATTTGGTCTTGATGAAGGGCTAATTCACATCATAATTCAGAGCTTCAATGATTTGTAATAACCTTGTTATGGTGCCAAATCTTTAGAGATCTGAAATGGATCCAAGCCTAAAATTAGCTTCTTAACATAAGCTAAAAGTTTATGGATGCCTGCAATAAAAATGAATCCCTTTATCTTGAAATAATTCAGAATTATTGCTCTTATGCTAGACTCAAAAATAGGTAATGAATTCCCTTCTCTTTACATTAGGATTCCACTTCAGGTTTGATGATAGAAATTGGGAGTTCATAACTTGAAGATGATAGAGTTAAAGGATCTCATATTTAGCAAGGGTTATGACTTCGAATGATTGCAGTTCTCACCTTTAGATTTCCAGATGAAGAAGATCATGGATACATTTACAAAGGATTTCTCTTTCTCTCACTTGGGATTTTCCTCACCTGATCTTTGATTCCACGTTAATTTTAGGTTAACATGTTCTTTGCTTATGACAATTACTTCAATGCTCTTCATTAGCCCATATATAAATTCAATTTTACTTCCATTAGCAATATTAATCACATTGAAAACTGAAGAAAGAACATAGGCGGTAAATGAGGAGAACAAACCAAGACAACAGAACACAATGATATGGCTCAAGCTAGGGAAAAACCCCAAGATGGGGAAAACCCTTGATCAAATATTCATATTATTATTATTAACAAATGTTCATGAGAGAGAGAGTACAAGAATTCAGAGTCAAAATTGACTTGCCAAAAAGGGCCACAATATGCAAGGCTAACGACTTACTACTGTAGTAGCTTGACCTAGTTAGGGTTATATTCAGACCACCACTATCTCACATAGTAGCTCCAAAACACCTCCTATAAATTGCTCCAATATCATTATTCTCATGTCCAAACCTTTGTTGTCCTACACATGGTTATAGGCCTTGTAATACTTCACAAGGCACCCTACATTAGTCTTCTTGCAACAACAAAGATATTCAAACTTCTAGTTAGGAGACAAACTCTTATGATCATTTCACTACTACTGAGAGTAACTGAGGCTAGGGTAGAGGTGTCTACCTAGCCCTCTCATCCCATACAAACAATCCTTGATATGGCTGTTACCAAAAACAAAGGGCCGCAAACTCCTTTTTGTAATTGTGTATTAGAGAGGAGGCCCTGAATTAGGTCTTTCATTAATGAAGCACCTCTTCCAAAAGATGTAGGTACAGCTCCTACCTGCGGCCTTAGGACAAGGACACAAGCATCACAAATACTTGCCTCTATAATGCCTAATTAATCAATAAGACTACAACCTGCTTGAAGAGGATTCTATGAGGCTGGGACATACTTAATAGAGAGACTTCATATCATAAAAACATACCCATGCAGTTTAGGTCTAATGCCTGCATTCATCCTGGAGATAACTTAGACCTGTAATGGAAGAAGAAAAATATGCCCTAAACAACCCTGTCTTCTCCTCGAACCAACTTCCTTGCCACAAAGAGGAATTATCACAAGAACGATACCCAAGAAATGTGTCTAATGAGGTTGAGGACCACCTCTATTTATACAAATCATAGGGAGGTCAAGAGACAGAACCATTGGGCTTAATGAGCTGACATAGATGAGAGGTCGACCTTGATAATGTACATGTGAGAAAACATAAATCCAAAAAAACATTTATGCTTCTCCAAATTTGATGATATTTCGGTTGATTTTGGTCCTCTCAAGAAGAGGAATTTAGTGAAAAAATCATCTCCATCCAATGGGATGTCCAAAGTGGATTTTTTTCCTAGTTTCCAATTTTAACAATTTCCCTTATTCTTAATATTATGAGGAAAATTATGAAGCACCATATTGATTTGAAGTTCCTTTCTGGAATCATTTACTGTTTTGATAGCTATTTCCTAGAATAATTTCCCAAGTCCATACTATTGTGAGACTTGCAATTTAAATGCAAGTCATGAGCCAAATATATCAAAATGACTCAGAGGCAAGTCACACCTGCATTGACCAAATTTGACTAAGTTCAAATGAGTTTGAGTAAATGCATGTATGAATCACGAACCTGCTTAAGATAACCAGAAACTACATCATTTTGTCCATAAGATTTGTGAAGTTTTGCCCAAGCCTCTTCAACCTCTTAACTCTTCTACCTTGTTAAGCTCTTCCTTGATAAAAGTCTAGTAACATTGCTGCATACATAAGGGATAATGCACCATTTAGAGGGTGCTTCAAATGGTGAAATGTTTCCTTAAACACCAAAATATTATGGGTGTTACTGAGAATTATCAGACTTTCTATTTTCCTATGAATTACTTTCTATTAAGGTTGTGTTATTGCAACAAGAGGGACATTCCACAATGCATATGAGGGAGGAGGGGAGGAAACCATCAATTCTTTGTAGTGTGTGTTCCCTTGTTTGTATTACTTAAAAACAATAAAAAACAAAACAGTGACAAACATAAACACATGACTGATAGTACTACAACCTAAATTAATGAGATCTTGAATTTCATTTAGATATGCATTATAGATGAAGGGAAATAACCAAAATTTTGAAATCTTAGTTCCATAAAACAATCAATGCAAAGAAGAACATCAGGTTTGGGTGGAGCGTTGAACTGAGATTTATTTGAAGAAAAGTGAAGCTCCTTTTGTTACAACCAATTTTCCCAACATGCAATAGTAAATTGCATAGGATTCACTATTGTGAAGCTTTATTAATGGTATATGAATCATTCTGCAAACTCTTTATGGTAGGTTGATAAAATTGATGGTTTTTCAAGAATTACAAAAAAAATCCCACTAGTAGTGATTCTCTTGAGTAAAAAACAAGCTTCCATATACCTGATACTAAAGCTCCAAGAGCTTTGGGCCCATGGACTTTTTTTGCAGGATCAAAAGTTCCTTGTGATAGGGATTTGAGTTGTAAGTTATTAACAGAGGGCTTGGTAGTGTAGCAACTTGAGGAATTTGATAGCACTTGGCGGATAAAAGATCCAGGGTTAAGATTAGTTTGTGTTAATATAGAGACATACTTAAATATCTATCTTGTTGGGAGGTAGATTAATAAAGAAAACAGGAAGCTCTTACACAACCCATAATTTGGTGGTAGCAATAGGAAGACAATTTGACTTATCTTGACTTAGTGTGGTAGTTAAATTATGAATTTGAATTTGTTCTCTTCTTGCCCCTTTAAAAAAGGATATTCATCACAAATTGTTGTTCTAGACTTCTGTATATCACTAATTTATTTCCTTTTAAAATCTCAAATAATGAAACAAGCAACCACCTATGATGACAATCTCAACAAAAGACCTTAAAACTAGATTAGACATAGTAAATTTGCTATTTTATGCCTAAGAAATTTTAGATGCTTCATTAGCTAGAGGTTCCCATGTGAGCCATTTTTGCAGTAAGATTCATGCAACAACAAAGGAAACGTAGTTTATTCCTATCATAAATAACTTTACATGTGTTAAGACTTTGTTCAATATAACCCATAATGGTTATTAACTAAGAAAAGAATTGCAGTTGAAACATGTAGTTACTCTAAGATGAATGACACTGGGTAGCTACAACTAAAGAGAAATGAACACCATCCCTGACCTATTCACTTACATTTATGTATTTCTCTTGAAACTGACAGTGTTCTGCGAGTTGATCCCTTGCATTTGAAATCCTAGACTTCACATGGTTTTCTTGATAGGATCGCCTTGGGGTTCACATTTTTGTATACTATGCCCATTTATAGCTTTCAGAGTCTGACTAAGGGTGTGACCTCTTTAAAACATTGCTTGTTTATTATTGGGTTGCATACCTGGGAACCTTGGCAGCTAGTTGTCAATTTTCATCCTCTTATAAATTGGAGGCTGCGGTAAACTGTGATTATTCAGATGGATGCTCACTCTTGTAGCCCCTGGCTTGCCTGATTCTGTTCAAAATTTCATTGGTTGAGAAACACATTTCACTTCCTAGGAAGTTGATTCATTTGAAGATATATCTGAGGCATTAACTCCATGAGAAATTGGTTGTTGTTGTGAGTAACTTGCTTGTACATTAGTAGACTGAGCTTTATTTTGAAAGGAAAATTGCTAAGGAACACCTAGGATTACATGGCTAGATTGCTTGCTAGAAAATTTTGGTTTCATCAATTCTTCTTGGAAGCCTTGTTGTTGCCCACATAGTGCCAACAAATTATCCCCTCCTTGAGACATCTCGTCTTGATTAGTTTGTTGTGGTATGCCAAACATTTCATGATCATTTTGGGAACCACCCCGCAGGTGCTTATCATAGCCATACTGCTTCTATTCTCCATAGTTGTCCTTGGCTAATAGAAGTCTGGCACTGGCTAGGGGAAGAACTCTAAAATGCATGTCGAGAACTTTGAGTACTTGGTGTGATATTTCTAGCCCACTCTTCGGCAGACATTAGAATATCGTTATGCTAAACAGCCCACTCCAACCCACTTTTCTTTAATAATGTCTTGGTTACACATATTGCATATGGGTTCTTGTTAGTGTTACCAAGACATTATTAAACACAAGCAACATATACTAGTTAATGATCATGTTTGCATTAACACGCTAATCGTATTTGAGTTAGATAATACTGACACTCTGCTATTTATTTGTAGCACCAAATTAAGCAATGAGATGATAAAATCTTAAAGTAGAAACCCCAAACTAAAATAGCTTAGCAAGCTTATAGCACAAACCCTGGACGAGAAACCCTGGACAAAACAAAGAGGAGAGCTCAGGTAAGGATGAAGCCAGATACTTCAATCACAGATGAATATTTTTAGTAATAGATGATTTGAAACAATGTATTCAATAGAAAAAAGAACAAATCAAACAACTTTTCACCCATCATCTATACCATTATAGCGCAAAAATATCAAAGACAAAATTGAAAGAAAGCTCCATACGTTTACAGGTTATTGGTGGACTCTATGTCTACAGAGATAAATGAGAATCATATTGGAATTTTGAAGAAATAAAAGGATAGGATGCGGTGATCCATAAATGGAATTTGCAGATCTGAAAGCCTTGAATGTGTTACAGGGTCGAGCAGTAGCATCCCAACTTGACCGATGCCATGGGCATCTAAAGATGCCTATGTGTACCCCATATTGCCAGATGAAAAAACAATTAAGGTGGAACAATTTTTAGTGCCAAAATTTTGTTCGAAAGACTTTGATTTGGTTTAAACGTAGAGAATTTACCATAACATTGTGGCGCCAAAATTTTTTCAAAACACTTTGATTTGGTATAAATGCATAGAATTTATGGTGGCAACTTTGATTTGGTTTTAAATGCAAAGAATTTACCATAATATGGTCAAGCGGTATGAAATTCGTCATCATATGCAAAGATATTTATGTGTGGTGAGGGTGAAGTTGGAGTTGATTATCTGTTAATATTTTTTTCCTCTTATTTATTACCACATTAATAATTCATATTACCACATTAATAACCTATAGTCTAATTTATATTACTACATTAATAATCTATAGTCTAAATTTTGCTTTGTTGATTTGAGCATGATGGATTGTGTAATCTATAGAACTAAGGATTGAGGATTCTACATGTGTTTATTAGTGTTTCCTTTTCATTATGTAGATTTCTATTGGATGTTGGCATTGTTGTATTTTCCCATCAATATTGTTAGACATTGTGTAGAAGTGTGAGGTTGTTGTTAAAGTTGAGGGTTCATAAGGATGTTATGTGCATGTACACTTGACAAATGATTTGAATTTAATTCCATGTGAATGTCATCAAAAGATATAACCTTGAAGATTCTAATCAACTCCCTAATTTTTAATAATCCATTGATCCAATAAAGAAGAGTTTAAGAAAATATAACCTTTCAACAGGTCCATAACAACCTTTGAATCCCCTATCACTTTTATGTTTTGATTGGAGAAGTGACATAATAAAATGACTAACATAAACAACTAATTTATATTATTGTAGTGCTTGCTAGGTAGTCATATTTTTGTTCATAGACTAAATTAGTCATTCATTTTAGTCATTTTTAGCTGTATTACTTAACTAGTCATATATTTTAACCCGTGAGAAAATTAGTCATTTATGTTAGTCATTTTTAGTTGGGCCAGTTGAAATTTCTCAATTTTGGTAGTATTTTGCTTGGAAAAGCTACAGTTACTAACTTTTTTAGTCACCTAGTCACTAATTTCATCATTTTCTACTAGTGACATGATCTTGAGTTAGAAACGATCATACATGTATTGAATATGCGATGGCACTATCTTCTTGACAGGAGGTTTGTGCTAATGAGTGATCACATTGGGTTGAGGTATTTTTTTGACCAACCAAATATGAATGCCCAACAAGCAAGATGGTTGGCCACGATTAGTGAATTTGACTTTGAGATCAGGTACATCAAAAGAAAGGAGAACAAGGTGGTAGATGCTCTTATCAAGCAGGTATAGGTAAACCACTTAGGAGCTATGAGATCTTATGGGATAGACTTACATGATATGATAGTGCACGCAGGTTAGTAGGATTTCATGTATATGGAGATTGTGCACACGTTGCAATAGAGTACAAGTACATGTATAGGTATAGGTACAGGTAGTGGTAGAGGTAGAGGTGCAGGTGCACATGATGTGTACTATTGTCTTACGACAAACAGATTGGTTAGATTTAGGGATAAGATATATGTTCCAGACAATAGTTAGCTCAAGAAGGTGATCTTGAGGGAGTTTCATACAAAACCATATTCAGGTCACCTAGGCTACCAGAAGACATTGACTATTGGACAAATCTAAAGAAGGATGTAGTAGAGTTTGTGGCTAGGTGTCTCAATTGTCAGTGTCAAAAGGTAGAGTGTAGGCATCCAAATGGACTACTACAAATGATTTTCATTCCAAAGTGGAAATGGGAGGTCATTTCCATGGAATTTATGATAGGTTTTCTGAGTACAGTGAGGCAACATGATTCCATCATGGTTGTTGTGGATAGGTTAACAAAGGTTTCACACTTAATTCCATTGAATTCTACGTTCTCGGCTAGCGATGTAGCACAAGTATTCATCAAATATGTGGTCATATTGCTTGGTGTTCCAAAGAAGATTGCATTAGACAAGGATGCAAAGTTAACTTCCAAGTTTTGGAAGGATTTTTTTTCTAGGTTTGGGCACAGAGTTGGCCTTCAACACAACTTATCATCTACAGACACAATGACAGATTGAAAGGTTCAACATGATATTAGAGGACATGTTGAGGATGTACGTGATGCATCAACAATGAAAGTGGGAAGAGTATCTTCCACTAGAAGAGTTCGCTTACAACATTGGGTACCCAAAATCTTTGAAGATGAGCCTATTTGAGGATAATCGCATCAGTTGGAGCCATCCAGTTAACATGGTGTTGATTGAACTAGACATTTTGGTAGACATGGAATAGGATATGCAGGTTATAAAGAAGAAGCTAATGACAAAACTGGATAGGAAGTAGAGCTATGAAGATCGAAACAGTTTGTTCAAGGAGTTCCATGTTGGGGAATAGGTGTACTTGCATATCAAAATAAAGAAGATATCCTTGCAGATTGGATCAGTGCCAAGCTCGCACCACGGTTTTATGGGCCCTTCAGTATAATTAAGAGGACTGGGTGAGTAGCCTATAGACTTTCACTACCTCTGACAGTGAAATTCCTTGATGTTTTCCATGTGTCATTGCTAAAGAAGTATGTTAAATATGTTGATCATGTGGTTGATTGGTCTGTATTGCAGGTGGAACTAGATGGATATTTCCAGCTGGAGTGGAGCCTTAGTGTATATTGCAGAAAAAGGTGTCCATGCTCTGAAACAGAGAAATCAAATAGGCTAAAGTGAAGTGGAAGCACTTTGGGCCTGATGAAGGTACATGGGAGATGAAGGATCATATGCGAGCTATGTATCCTTCATTATTTTTCAGTTGAGGCAAAGAAGTTTTGGTATATGTCTTTGACACATGTTTGGTGATGTTTTGGTATATGTACATATGTATATGGATGTAAATACCACCATGACCTATGTTATAAATTTCCAATAAGTGGTATGGGTATCATGTCATTATAGTTATCATGTTGTTATGTTGTCATGTTGGTTTTCTTTTCATCCAGGTTGTTAGGATATTTTGACACATAGAAAATAGTTAAGTATAACTTGGTCTAGTATAGAGTTAGGTAAAGTGTGTTTCTTTACTATGTACTTTTGTAACTTACAATCCAATGGTCACGATATGTAGTGATCTGAAGTTCATTCTCTCCTCGATATTATAGACACTTGATCTGTGGCTTAACACCCGATTAGTCCATGATCTCTATTTAAAGAGCATGGAGGGTCATTTGTAGGGTAACCGTTATGAGAGAATCTTACATAAATTTTCATTCTTTTATTAATAAATTTCCTGAAGTGGCCGTGTTGGCTCAGGCTGAGGGTTTTAACCACGTCAAGAATACTAGTGTATTGATCTGTGATCTGTTTGTGAGCGGTTTCCTTTGGTGTTCTGTCTGAGGAACTTACCCTGTAAATTCCTACATGGTATCAGAGCTATTTGAGGGCCACATCTGTTGGTGATCCAAATTTGAAGCCGGTAGAACTGCATCTGACTGTCGTTTCCTAGATCCACTATTTTTTATTGATTTCGGGCTGAGGGGACTGATCTATTGTGTTAGGAGCATCTGTTCTAGTGAGGAACCCCTTTCGTTTGACGCGAAAAGGTTTCCGGTAACCCTAACTACGTCGTTTTTAAGATATAGAGGTATATAGTGTTTATTTGTAGTTTTTAGTTATTTTCTCTCTGTTTATTTCGGTTTATTTAGCTCTCTGTTTTTTATTACCAGATCTGTACCTTTCATTTCTACGTATGCTCTTTTCCTCATGACTTTGTGTGATCTGGGCAAATCAGAAACAGAAAGGAAGGATTTTTCTCATGCGTATGCTCTTTTCCGTTGCATCTTAGTGTGATCTCAGAAAATCAAAAACATTGAGGAAAATATTTAGGTTCTGGCGAGAGCTAACTTCAAGCCGTAAGGTTTTTTTTGTATGTCCATGTTGGGTTTTGTGTTTTTTGTTTTGTAGGAAAAAAAGAGCTTTCTCAAGTAAGCACACATACCAAAGCTTCACTGACTAAAAACAAAAAATAAAAAACCCTTCCTCTTTTCCAAAAATTACTAACCTTTTAAACTAGCTCACTTGGTCCAAAGTTACTTTATGGGAATAGAGGTCTTGGGTTCAAGTCTTTCTTTTTGTTGAGTTACTTTCTCAAAAAGCACATGTAGTTTACGTTTTAAATTTACTTTATGTAAAAGTGTTCTCACCCATTATAAAAAGTGAGCCACTTATAATTCTAAAGTCTCTTTATCTTTTATTTAAGTTACAATTTAGTGGGTAGCTCATAAAGTACCATTGTAAAAGTGAATTTCACTTATTTATAAAAGTGAGTCACGCGATTTTTTAAAGTGAGCTATTTAGATTAAGTTTGGAAAGGGGGAGGATTTTTTTTAAATATAACATTATCATTCATTTCCGCACATTCACGCACTTCGTTGGCATCTTCAACAACTTTTCTTCAAAAAGCCATAACTTCTTCATCTAGAAGCCATTTTCAGAGCTGTTTTTTTTAATCGGCCTAATGTTTTGAGATATTTCCATTGTAACACTTAGGTTCATCATCTACAGCTTTAGTTTCTATTAAAATGGAAAGTCCATGCCAAGTTTTTCTTGACAGTACCAACTACTTTCGATGGTGGTCCTACATTGTGGATTTACTTAGAAGTAAAGGTATTTACATAATAGCCTCAAGCCAAGAAACCAAACCCAAAGATGAAGATAAGGCAGTCAAATGGGAAAATAGGCAAGATCAAGCATGTGGGTTTATAGAAATGTCTATTTCTCCAGACCTTAGATTCCATATCGCAGAACTTGATACCCCAATGAAGCAATGAAACAACTCACTAAGTTTTTGGAATTAAAAATGAAATTAGTGCCCATCAACTTGAAAATCAGTTGCTTACATTGGACCCCAATAATTTTTCTTCCATTGAAGATTTTTTGTCCAAGTTCAAGACCATTAGACTTCTCTTGGAAGGTGTTAAGGTTAAGAAAGAAGATGGTAGTCTTATCTATTCCATTCTTACTAAGTTAGGACCAGCCTAATCTATGTTTGTTTCCACCTTCCATTCTACAAAAGAAGCCTTCATTTCTCAAGGACAAGACTACACATCCCCTTCCTTTGATGCCTTTTATGATTATTTAATAAGAGCACAAGAAAAACTCTTACATCTTGGTCTTATTAATCTTGGAAACTCTTCTAAGAAAGCCTTAGCCACTCAACAGAAACCAAATTCAAAGGATCCTAAGAAGCCGTATCCTAAAAAGAATGATCCTAAACCAAACAAGGGTCCTAAGCAATTTCAGTCTCAAAATGAAAAATCATTTCTACAAAATGATAAGGCAAATAAAAACAAAGGGAAGAAGACTGATAGACATTTCCACTTTTGTAATCGAGATGGCCACTTAGAATCCAAATGATTTAAGATGGAAGCCTTGGAAGTAGTAATGAAGAAGCATAACATCCATTTGGAGCACTCTTCAACTTCAACTTCATCTTCAGGAATAACACTTTATGCATGTGATTGTCAAGCATCTCAGGGTGGATGTGCACTAAATGTATCTTCTTCTTATCATTCTCATGAGTGGCTGATTGATTCTGGAGCTTCTTATCACATGGCCAAAAACAAAGCCATGTTTTCTTCTTTAAATGATTGTAACACCAAAAATATATATGTTGGTGATGATAGATCTCTTCGTGTTGTAGGGACTGGAACTATTCATATAGACAATGGTCAATTTAATGATGTATTATGTGTTCCAACCTTATCCTGTAACCTTCTATCTGTATATCAGATAACTCATTCAGGTGAAGGTAAAATCGTTGAATTTTCACCTTACGATGTTGTAATTAAGGACCTAAGAGATCCTACACAGATTTTAGCTACTAGCATTGCTGATGATTCTACAAGGTTGTATAAGTTTCACAACTTTGGGTCATCAAATCTTCCCTTGGTATTTGTTGCTCATAATGATGAAGTGAGCAAACTTTGGCATGGGCGATTTGGTCTCTTAAATTATCGCTCCCTTCAGAATCTATGTAAAGAAAATATGGTGACAGGTCTTCCAATGGTATCTTGCAGAGATGGTGTTTGTTTCGGATGTGTATTCGGAAAACATCATCGGGACAGTTTTGAAAAACATGCCTCTTGGCACGCCTCAACCCCTTTACAGCTTGTGCATAGTGATTTATGTGGTCCACTTCCAGTTGTTTCATTCTCTGGCTAAAAGTATTTCTTAACTTTCACTGATGATTTCTCCAGACGCACTTGGGTATACTTCTTAAAACTCAAGAGTGAAGTATTTAACATGTTCTTGGCCTTTAAGGCCTTTGTTGAAAAACAATCTGGACATCAAAATTCTTAAGCTAAGATCTGATAATGGCAGAGAATATGTTAAAAACAACTTCATCAACTTTTGCACTGAGAATGGAATTCAAATGCAACATACTGTTCCATATACTCCACAACAAAATGGTGTAGCTGAAAGGAAGAATCGCACCTTAAAGGAAATGGCTAATTGTATGCTTCAATCTAAAGGACTTAGTCTTAGTTATTGGGCAGAAGCACTTAACTATGCAAATTACATAATAAATCGCACTCCTACTAAGGTTTAAAGAATATCACTCCAGAAGAAGCATGGAGCTCAATTAAACCAGATGTAAGTCACTTTCGTGTTTTTGGAAGTGAAGCATGGGCCCATATTCCAGATGAGAAACATAAAGCTTTAGAACCTAAGAGTGAAAAATGTATTTTTGTTGGATATTCTTAAGATGTTAAAGGATATAGAATTATTCCACTTAAGTCCAAAAATGTTATCAGTAGAAGAGATGTAAAGTTTGCTGAAAATATATTGGCCTACGAGCCTAGTTCGGCAAATGTGCCACCTGTCTCTATCCCTTCTACTTCTGAAAATATTTCTTCTTCAGATGATGACAGTGAGGATGACAATCCTCCCGCACCTTCTCAGGATCCTCCTTTAGCTCGTCAGCTTCCAAAATGGGTTGGTGCTACTCGAGATGCAACAGGTTCTCTTGCCAGTGATCCTACAAATCAGCGACGTACACGTTCTCAGCTCGATATAGCCTCTTCTTTACTAGCTCAAGCTTCAACGAATTATGATCCTGACACCTTTGCAGAAGCTTCAGGCCATCCAGATTGGGACACAACTATGAATGAAGAATATCGTTCATTATTGGCAAATCATACATGGGATCTTGTTCCTCTTCCCAAGGGACAAAAACTTTTTAGATGAAAATGGGTTTACAGAACCAAGTATGGAACAGATGGAAAAGTTGATAAACATAAAGCTTGTCTTGTTGTTAAGGTTTTTTCACAAGTTGAAGGCATTGACTATACTGAAACCTTCTCCCCTATTGCCAAAATAAATTCTATCTGCCTTGTTCTTTCCCTTGCTGCCTCTGTCAAATGGGAATTCCATCAGATGGATGTTAAATTTGCCTTCTTGCATGGGGACTTGCATGAAGAAATCTATATGGAACAACCTACTGGATTTATACAAACAGACTCCAGCCTTGTATGTTGGCTTAAGAAATCTCTTTATGGTCTCAAGCAAGCCCCTCAGGCTTGGTATGCCAAAATGGATAGCTTTCTTTTAGAAACTGGCTTTTCTAGGTGTCATTCTGACAATACTGTCTATACCAAGAAAGTGGGAAAGTCTCTTATCATTCTTGTTCTTTATGTTGATGATTTTATTGTTACTGGTAGTGATCCCAACCTTATAAACCATGTGAAGTCTAGCCTTAAAAAGAAGTTTGAAATGACAGACTTAAGACACTTGCATTATTTTCTTGGTCTTCAAGTCTTGCAATCCAAGGAAGGTATTTCCCTTTCCCAATCTAAGTATGCATGTGATCTTCTACGCCATTTTCACATGGAAGACTATAAGCCCACCCCTTCTACCTTTCAGTCTGGATCCAAACTTTCGGTAATTTTGTACTTCCCCTGAAGTTGATGCTACCTTATACTGTCAACTTGTAGGAAAACTTTTGTATCTAACCCATACTCGTCCTGACCTTTCCTTTGTTGTTGGCCTTATTGCTCGGTTTATGCAAAACCCACATGAAAATCATTGGAAAGCAGCTAAAAGAATACTTCATTATGTTCGAGGTACAATTCAGTTTGGGATTCATTACAATGCAGAAGCATCACCTCTATTAGTTGGTTTCACTGATTCTGATTGGGCTGGTGACCCTGATGATCGGAAGTCTGCTGCATGCTATGTGTTCACTCTTGGTTCAGGACCTATTACATGGGCTTGCAAGAAACAAAGTGTCATCTCTATTTCTTCAGCAGAAGCAGAGTATCATGGTGCCATAAAAGCTAGTAAGGAAGCCCTGTGGCTTCGTCAGATCCTATCAGAGTTTGGCTTTCAGCAGCAGCATCTGACTACACTTTGCTGTGATAATCAAAGTGCCATTCAACTATGTAAAGATCCAGTCCAACATCAGCGCAACAAACATATTGAACTGCACATTCACTTCATCAGAAAGCTCATTCATGACCATGTTCTCGAAGTGCGATATTGTTCAACAGATGATCAAGTTGAAGACATCTTTACAAAGGCTCTCATAGAGGTGAAGTTTACTAAACTTCGATTTATGGTTGGAGTTCAGGAAGTTTTCACTAAGGGGGCATAGGCTCTAATGCCTCCTTGCTTCTCCTATTGTGTCATATTTGTACATCCTTCAAT
>APFE031690476.1:1863-55582 GCA_000404065.3 Pinus taeda
GACCCCGGGAAATTGATGTACCAATTTACCCAAACGGGGCCCACAATTTGGCGTTTCATCTTCTAGGGTTAGGTTTTGGGATGTGAAGGGTTTTTCATTGTTTCTCAACAATAAATAGGCTTCAGAGCCTCATTATAACACAGTTTAGAGGCATGTAGTCACCACATCTCTTCTCAGAGATAAGCTACCATCGCCCTAACTAGTTTATTTCCATTTCTGGTTGTAAGCATATTTCAGTATTTTCCATTAATGAAATGAAGTATTATTTCCGCTGCATATTTGTATATATGGTTATCTTTTTATTTTGTTGCGTTCCTGTTTAAATCCGGATCAACTTGTCCACTCCATTGTTGGATGATGGAATGACATCTGGTGTGTTCTGTGAATGATCAACAATGGGTGCATCTGTAGACAAGGAAGCACATGCAAAATCAGGGATGGAAGAATCACCAAAGATATCACGAAAGAACGAAGGCGGCTTGGACAAAAGGGATTCATCCTTCACCAAGGATTGATGCTTAAGATCCAAATCATACTCTTCATGAATAACAACGTAGGTTGGTTGTGCAGCACCAACTCCATCAACGGCTTGATCCTTGTTCACAACAAGTGTAGAGTCCATAATGGAAGAACACAAGATAGTGTAATCCAAAGGATCAATAGAACATGAAGATAGAGGTTGAGGTAAAAGAGACATGTGAGAACCCATGGGATTTGCAACCAAATCTGTATGAAAATTGAGAGAAGTGATGTTGGGAGGATGTGACAGTTGAATGGATGTGTGTGCATGTTCTCCCTCATAAATTTGCAGTGGTGTAGCTGTTTGATGGTGGGGGGAAAAAGTCACTTGTGATAGAAAATGTGTCTGTCTATGATTGTGTAGCTCCATCACCAAAGTATGCTGAGTGGGGCTTAGGCTTGAAATTTCTTTTAGGATTAATAGATTTGGTAAGACAGTATTGAAATATGTCCATGACATATTGGAATTTCACCTGACTTTTTAGAGCTTTAAACTGCAACACATGGAAGTGGTCAAAAAATTCCATAGGCAATTCATGTGGGGCCTTCCATTGTTGTAACATATTTTTACTAAGAGGTTCTGGATCAAAATTATGGAAAGTAGATTCAATGAGATCAGAAAACTGCTTGAATCAGTGCACACTGCCGGGAAGCAGACATCACCACCAGCGTTGTGGGGATTTATGAAGTGTGTATGCAAGCATCAGGCTGACCTCTTCTACATAGAACTCATATGCATTCTCAAGGAATACATAGAAGTGTTCTAAGTACTCAGGCTATGCTACTTTTCCTTCACCATCATATGTGAATTCGAATAAGATATCGAAAAACTCCGTTATGATGTTGAGAGATTTGGCATGCGAAAGACATCGCAAGGGGATAAGTTTGAAAGAATCCATGATAGATAGGCAAAGCTTCAAAATAGGATGAGAGGACACAGCTTGTCATCTGGCCCTCCTTCTAGCACCATAAATGTTGATAGTGCTACATCCATCAATATGTCATTAGATCTCCCCGGTAAGAAGTCCCAACTAAACCTGAAACCATTTGGTGTCGGAGTCCCAATAGGGGGTCGTATAGTATCACCTTAACTGCGGTTGTGTGTAGAGGCAAGTAAGATTTCCCTTTTGGTAGCAAGGGTGTGACATGTGTAGCAAGCCAAGGAAGGTGCATGAATAGTTCTAACACATGAAATTTGAGGTGAGTGCATCCCTTAGAATCCTGTGAAAGCATGTAGCTAAGACATGAACACACAAGGGAAGATGCATCACAATCTACAGAGAAAGTAAGCTAACAAGTCAAAGTGATGATTAAACCCACAATACATTTCATTAAGATTCATAGAGACCTATACAGAAAGAGTCTATACACACATGCATAAGCAAACAGATACATATATCATTAGACTAAACAAGATAGCTGAAAGACAATAACAATGTATGCATGAAATGTGTTGGATCTATTATATTAAGAAGTGAAATGTCCAATATTACATTACAACCATGACCAACCACTAGTCCTGATAGCATAACGTTACAATCACTACCAGCTGCTCTTCTAAAGAGATGTACTAGCTCTAGACTACGGAGAATCCAAGGTTCGTTACAATACTCTCCAAGATTTCTCTAAGATACTCTTATCAGAAGCTTGGCTAACCAAAAGCCTATACAATAAGTTATGAGGGACTATATATAGCAAAGAGTGGGGTGACCCTTGACATTCCCCTTTGTGACTGTTCACCTACCCTCATGACTCTTCAACTACTTTGTGATTATTACATTCATCTATTGACACTTGAACTTCCAATCGACAAGATGTTACATACAATATGAACATGTACCCATGTGAGACAAAATAGGCTTGAGAAAGCCATGTAAGACATCAATATGACTTGGACAACTGTGGGAGGACCAGCTCTTCACAATCCTCATGACGATCAACAGTAGTGAACTGATACAAAGCTCGGTAGACCATGATGATGTCCGCATACTCTGGAGTGACATCTTTCTGGAAATGAACGCTTGCATTTGTTACATGTGGGTACACTGCTCTCACTCCCGTGTCCAACTCGTCTAATAACATGTGCATCGTTGTGTTGAGTGTGTTCGGACCAGCAACATACTAATGCATGGTATCATCAATGATCACCAAGTATGCACTGGTGGCTTTGCACATCAACTTGTCAAAGTACGAGTCAAGATCCAGTCAAACCTATGCCTTTCTCTTTACCTTGATGAGTGTCCCAATTGATGGGCCCGTATGTGCACGCACAACAACATCCATGATTTTGAATACTTGTGCATGGGAAGCCTGCAAACTAGTGATGAGCTACGGGAGTTCTTCATAGTTTGGGATCTGACTCCATATACATGCTTTCAGCTTAACCGCTCTAGGCTTCATCATCTTGGTCACATGTAACAGGGTGCCTTGGTATATCATTTTCCATGTTTTCATGTGGTCAACAACAGTATGCAAGTTTGATAAGATACTTTCTCTCCTAGCATATCGTTGCTCCCAATCGTTGAGATGGCCAACTGCCTTATGCATGGTACCAAATTTGGAATGAAATTCCCGCATGACTATCTCAAGGGACGATACCTCACTCATTATCTCCTTCTTCAACTCTACTGGAGCAGATGTTGTAACCAGTTCTCCTCCCTTCTTGGACATTTGTAACTCCTTATCCATTCCCTCCTTCTCCACTATCAAGAAGCGAACACTCGAGCTAGCGACTTTGGCATATGCTCTAGTAGCATCGGCCAATGATGCTAGATGCTTATGCATGGAAGACATGATCACTCATTCCTCAAACTACGTATGAGATGTGTACTCATCTCGAGTAGACACTTTGTGTGATCGTACAACTCTATTCTAGGAATCGTAGAATGATATTTTGTGTATCTCTTCCTCTGGATTGTCTCTAAGGATCTCAGTATCTCCTTCGTTGCTCGGGACCTGCTCTGCATCTCGATCTGGTAAAGTGGGTGGGTTGACCTCTTGGTGGTAAGGCATGAGGTCGATGTCTTTCTCTAACTCTCGTTGCTCCATCTTTGCGTCCATCTACTCAAGTGCTCATTCAATCTCTTGGGAAAAGTCCTGCTCCTGCGACTTTTCACACTGACTATTTTGTGTCAGCTACTCGAATGAGTCTATTACCTGTATGGGCATAGTTTCATTTTTTTGTACATGTTGCACCCCTTATTGTACATGTCCTTGATGCACTTCCTTCTCCTGTCTACACAACTCTTGTTCCTTCTGAAGGTGCTCCTTCAACTCATGAAACTCCTTCACTATTTCCTCCAACCTCTATTTTTCTCTATGCATTTGCACGGTCCTCTCGTCGCATTGTTGCCACTCCACCTCTATTTCCAAATGTGCTTTCTCCACAAGTGGGTCTTCTCTAAACTTGCATCTTTTCTCTCCCTTTGTGTTTTCAACAATCTTTCTCTTACCTATGTCGCACGTCGGTATCTTTACCTCTGATGTTGGTGCTCTCATAGACGCTGCTTTGCTAACCATTCTAGAATGATGCTCACCATTTCATTGGGCCTAGAGAAGCTATGACAATATCTCCAAGTGTCTTCCTTAGTCCAATGAAATGCCCCGTGCATCCATGGAAACTGTACTCTTACGCAGGGATCCTTCACAAAACAATGCGGGTCATATGGATTATAACTTCAGGTGTCGAAAGGATATTTCTTGAAATATTCTATTTTGACATCCTAATGCTTGAGATTCTGTATCTCGTACAATCTGATCCATAACAGAAGAATAGGCCATGGTGCCTTCTTCTTCCATTGCAGCCTAGCTGACAGTCCTTCTTAGATGTGGTATGATACTTCTTGCAGGATGAGATTGTTCATGGAAAACATCCACAAAACATGTGGAGGCTTCTCCACGATGTACATTCGTATGAAGGTGATAGACGGTGAGGCATACCAATCTGCTATGTTTATTAGTGCCTCCATTGTTGCCATCGACATGCAAGGTGGATCCTGCTCAAATATCTTCTTATACACTAGGGTGAAAAAATGATCTGGCAGTTGTATCATAACTTCTCGAAAGGTACATTTGGACAACAATTTACAATAAGTGTTCACAGAGGTTTCCACTGATGTCCATGCCCATTTCAAACTTGGGAACTCCTCACGGGCACAATTTTCATTTAAGATGTAAGCGAACATGTAGATTTCTAGTTGCTAACCTTTGGGAGACTGTCCAGCTCCTATTACCTATTCCTTTAGCCTGTGAGCTAACATGTCATAATAGTTTCATTTTTTGCCTTCACTAGCCAATTAGTTGAATGCAATCACCCAACTCTGCGGGAGGGTCTCCGTGCTCTCTTGGCCATACAAGCGACATGCAAAAATGACCAAGTATTTATATGCCACCTACAGTATCTTTGTCTTGTAAATCTGGTTGGGTGTAATCCTAAATTTGGCTGGATCCTTCACCCAATTCTTCAAGATATCCCTGGAGTTGGCATTGCTACTGGGTATGCTGAATGGTGTCTCCATGGTGATCATTGGCTACGTAAAGTGGTACATCTGCTGATAATCCTAAGCCTTGGAGGTAGCAATGTTTGTCCCACTGACACTACTCAATATCATTGTCTTGGGGTCAATGTGTGAGATGATCCAATGTATCATTTATGCACATGGGAAAGCGGTATACCTGCATGCAATCCGATACAACCCCGACTTGTGAATGCTCATGTAGACTTGGCAGCCTTTAATATTTTACACAAATATGCCTAAGAATGCATCATTCACATCTTTCCATTACAACATGATATCTTTGTCTATGATGAGCTTTGTGTCTTCATATTTTGGCAAACTCATAGACACTAAATCAATTGTTGCTCTAGTTGCGCTTCCACTGGTGTCCTTTCACCTTACTCTCTTGGAGGCCATTGATCTTGAACTACTGAGAGACAAACAAACAACTACTATATTTGGAGACATGGCAACATGCATGGCAAAAAATATGTCAGTTAAAACCAAATCAAACTTGAGGGATGACATGCAACATACTCGAGGAACTGTTGGCAAGGATTGCACAATTTTTACTAGGAGGTCACGAGAGTAACTGTTGGAGATGCACAAAAGGTAGTTCGGACTATCAAGAAGCTAGTTGACTTTTCGAATTACATAATGCACAATTTAGAGTAGCCTGGTGGGTGTTGAGATTCCGCAATGCACAATTTCAGCTCACAAGTGATGCAAGCCCAAGGACTACATTGCGCAATTTTCTGGGCCAATAGTCACTGCCTCTCAAAATTGCAGAAAGAAAGATTGGAGGGCACTGATTGGCTAGATTTGCAGATTTTCTAGGAGGAAGATAGAGCCTTCCCTCTGAGAACTGTGTAATGTTGTATGGGAAAGGAAGAGTCTGGGGCAAGGTTACCCTAACCCACCAACGGGAAATTGAAAGAAAATGAAGATGTGAATGCATGGCGATATTCAGTGTAAAAATAAGTGAATAATAATGCATGCAAACAATGAATGCAAGATTCAGAAAATGAAACAACATGCATGTGTATGAAATGAGTCACAGAATCGATGATTGTTCGTGCAAAACAGTGTCATGCATGCAACAGCAGTGAGATGCTAACAAAAATTTGAAACGGTGCTTGCAAAAGCTAACAAGCATGCAAATGACAACAAGCATTCATAGAAATCAAGAAAATAGCACTCAAACAAGCCCAAACAAAAAAAGCAACAGAAAAGCTGCAAAAGGCAAGTAAAGCTGACTTACCCTGAAATAGCTGTGCTGGATGTGATGAAGACTCATGGATGTACTGTGGGATATAAGAGCTCCAAGATCAATGTGAATAATTAGCTTTGAAGTGTCAAATAACTAAGTTTGAGGCCCATGACACGCATGCCACAAATCTAGGAAAAAGTGACACTTGGAGGAAAGTTCCTAAAACAATATTTGCATGTAATCTCTATATGCTAAAACTAGATCCCTAAAATTCAGGGATTCTTTTTTAATGTTGCTTTTTTCTATTTCAGGAAAAATCAACCCATGCATGCACATCAAGTTTTCTCGGTCACAGGGGGAATGAGTCAATCGAAAGGCACATGCAACAACCTGCTTAACTGAGACGCATTTTTGCACAATTTCTGGGAGGAGGCTAGGCTGGCTATCCAAAGGGATTGCATAATTTCTAGGAGGAACAACTGAATGCTGCCCTGAATTGGCAATTTTTGGGTTGAGATGCACTGCTAGGCTAGATTGCACAATTTTCCAGAGGAGGGTTGTTTGACAAGACTGCGCAATTTCTGATCCGAGCAACCTGTGAGTCACATGTGCGCAATTTCTAGAGGGAAGGATGGTTCCCCTCTAGAAGTGCATAATTTTCTGAGGGAGCTACTCAGCAAGCAACTCGACCAAGTCCGGAGTTGCAGCATGTTAGGGGAGTGAAACAAACATTCATGCACAAGCTAACAAGTTGCTGAAAAACCAATGAAGCTTATGTTCTTGACAATGCAAGATATGTTGGTAAGGATCGTTGGTAGGGAGGCTCCAAAATGAAGCTAAGGAAAATTTTTAGAGGGTGGTTGTAGCTGCTACAACACTTACATACTATATAAAATAAATGGAAATAAAAGATTTATTTTACTTAAAACATCATAATCTCATGTATCAATAATTAAGATGAATCAAATTTCTCAAGGTCCAACCATCTTCTCAAGTTTTGCACTTAAAAAAACTTTTGTGTCTTCAGAGGTCCATCTCTTAGTAGACACAATATTAAGAGAGATCTATGCTAGTTAAATTACAACTTTACTACAAAATTTTCTCATATTTAGTATCCACAACACCAACAATTCCAAAGTTAAACCAAATATTAGGAAATTTTATTGATTATCTTTTACACGACAACAAGCTTAGTAAGTAAAATTGTGATGATGATGATGATGATGATGATGATGATGGTTAACGTCCGTTGATACCAAACATTGGTCTATCGGACCTAAAGAAGCAAATTATTTATTTTGATTTAAGATTTTATTCCTACACTCAAAAAGCTTGGAGAGAAGCCTCCCGAGCTCACTATAATTTTAACATTGTAAAAGGATAGGAAGGTCAGTATTGTAACAAAAATAGTGAAACTGAGATCTAATGTGGTTGTACGTGGGGCACTCTAAGAGGAAGTGGTTTTCATCCTCGATGTTCCTATTCTCACATATATGGCAGATCCTTTCCATCCATGGTGTTTTAGGAACTTCCCAGTGACCTGTTTCACTATGGAGCTGATGAGAATTCGTTCTAATATTTGCGATATTAATTTTCTTCTTTGAGATAGTTAAAATAGAGAGATAATTTTGATCTTCTAGGGTGGGGTTGATGACCTTCTTATAATAACTTAATTTTCTTTTAGCTGCTAAATCTTTCTCACACCACCTTTTTTCTTTGAACTTAGAAGTAACAATATCTTTAATATTATTTATGTTTTGCAATGCATCATTCTCGTTGATATCCTAATAGTTTAACCAGGCCCTTGTGTCTTTATGCCACCCCTGATTGAGCCTTAGGTGGTTTTGGCTGGAATTTAAAGCTAGCCTAGGAAGTCTATGATCATCTATGTTATTAAGTTTGTGCTTGTACAACAAAAACCTAATCATATCTAGGCTCTCAATAGGGGAAATACCTCCTTCTATAAGGATAATAGGATAGGGTGTATTACTTTTAATTTTCAGGTTATAAGTTATAAAATGCTTCTCGATTTGCTGAATATTTCTCCATGATTCTCTAGAGATGCTGCAACCCCAAACCTCACAGCCATATAAGATAACAGGAGTGACTAAAGTTTCAAAGAGGAACTTCTTTTTATCTCACATTATAAGGTTTGTTGTTTTACAATTATTTTCACGACCAAAATAAGCTTTCCACGCGGCATTAATCATTTTCTCAATGCTATGGTTCCAATTGAGCTTGTGATGAATATCAATTCCTAGGTACTTGTAACAATGCACTTCCTCCAAGTTATTATTGTCATACATAAAATTAGCGTAAGTGTCCTTCTTGGATTTGATAATCACAACGTTTGTTTTGTCAGTGTCAACGGTCATACCGATGGTAGACCAGAAATCCTTAAGAAGCGTGAGTTGCTTATCAAGATCAGATGGGTACCTTGCCAAAAGAAGAATATCATCAGCATAGAGAAGAAGGATGACGACTATCCGAGCTAAGATCGTGCCATCACATCCTTCTTCCTCTAAATAGCCTTCGAGCTTATCAATGTAAATGCCAAATACGATAGGGGAGAGGGGGCAACCTTGTTTAACTCTGATGTTACACTTAATATCTTTCGACCACCCCTCATTTCTCTTTAGCTTGGGAATTACATTCACATATATTTATATAGTGATTGGTCTTGAATGTCATTGTTCTATCCAATTATATCGTTTTTCTTACCATTACAAGTTTCAAACCCCTCAAAAAGCATTCGCCCTTGATTTGTTACATTTTTAAATTAGACTCAATTAAAATAAAATATTGATTCAATTTTTTTGTTTTTAAAATTGAAATGAGAAAATAAAAATTAATTGAAGTTTATTTTTTAACTAAATAAATTAAAATCTATTTCTATTATTCTTTTTATATTTTTTTTAAATATTATATTATAAGTTTAATCAAGAGTATTAAACAATAGATGTAATTTATTTTAAAATAAATAATTGAAAATATATTTTTATTTTTTTAATTTTTAAATATTATTGTTTATATTAAAAAATTAAAGCCATTAATTTTAAGTCTTTTAAACCAGAATAATCCCATGTCTAAGAGAAATACACATCAAACTCAATTTATATAAAGAGAGCTCACCGTTCACCTCACTGCAACTTGCTTTTACTAAATTCAATACCATTTCGTGGAGATGATGATGCTTTCATTGTATCCAAATTACTTTGAATTTGATACTATTCTATTATTGTGTATTAAATTATTTATTTATAAGAATGTAATAAAATTTTCGGTTTTACAAATGTTCGATTAGGCCATCGTAAAACAGAAAAGTCATGAACAGTGCTTGATATTCTTATGTCAATCATCTTGATCTGTCAGATTACTTGTGAAAACACTACATCACTGCATTGGCTTTGTTTTTTCCAACTCAGTTTGGATACTGTAAAGTTGGGAAGGTACACTGTTCATTTCTCTTTCAATTAAATCAAAGGTGTTGGCAGAAAATGTAAATTTGGGAAGGTACACTGTTCATCTCTATTTCAATTAAATTATAGGTGCTGGCAGAGAGCAGTTGTATACGGATGCCACAAATTATTTGTTCTGATCGCAGATTTTTTGTGTTTTCAAAAAATTGGAAGGTTGGAATTTTAGTGAGAATAGATTTTGCATTATCAAGATAACTGGGGACTCAAAATCTTGAAATTAATTGGAAGGTTGGAATTTTAGTGAGAATAGATTCTGCATTATTGGGCACTCAGAATCTTGAAATTAGATAACTATATCTCAAATTTTCAATAAATTCAACTAAATTTTATGGACTAATTTCCATTATTTTTCCGATATAATTTCTGGTTTTTTAAACTACTGCCGTCTGACTCGTCGCTATGCAGAATTTGCCGAATATTCATAAATAAATCATTGAATACATCTGTGAGAGGACAAGAAATTACAGACACCACCTTCACAGCATCACGGGACACTACAATACCTGCTACCTATTCTTGGTCCCCCAATTTTAGTGGATGTGGAGCTCATTAAGAACATTAGAAATCACATGGAATTATGTAAATTCTGCATACAAATACAGTCACGGGTATGCCACCCTACAGTGAAAGCAAAAGGACAAACGGGTCAATAAATATACAGACACTGTTCATTGATTTCGCTTCCTCGGGCCGGGCAACTGACATATCGATTATCATGGCTGGGGTTTCGTTCAAGATAAACCTGAAATAGCAAATCCAGGGTCAGCAGTACCAGTACACTGGCATTGTCGCTGAGGAAAATGAAATCGAGCCCGGGGCTAACTTGAAAGATTAGATTCGTCAGAAACCTGATTCACTGGAACGCACGTTAGTATAGGACTAGCAGGAGAATGAGACGGTCTCCCCGAGAAAAGATCTTTCTGTTTTGACACGTTTAAGGCCCAGCAGTACTCTCCCATTTTTGATATTCTGGAGCATCTGGTGATGTAGGAATGCTGGCATATTCGAGTATTCTCAGATAGTTATCAAGCATAGTTGTGTGAAGGTTGCTGCATACTTCTCAGAATTTGGTCAACTCGTTGAAAAGACATCTCTTCGAACAGATTTCAAGTTGGCTTTTTTCTAATGGCGAGGCTTGTAAAAATGTTTGTGGATGGGGGGCTGTGATAGAACCTAGGTTATATTACCACTTGCAGAGTGGGGTGGGCTCAAATAAGCCAGTTGAAGTTATTGCTCTATGGGGTTTTCTTATATGCCAAATGGTTATCCATCACGACCATGGTGGTTTTTGGAGATTTCAAAGTGGTGGTTGATTAGGTGTGGTCTACACTTAAACCATCCATGTTGATGAACTAGACGAATCAAATTTGATTGGTAGTTCTAGTGGCGCTGTCCTTTTCACAAATTTATAAAGAATAAAACACTATTGTAGATGCATTATTTGAAAAAAGGTGTTACAAACAAGCTAGAGAAATCTCTTTTTCCTCCTTTTTCAACGATTCTTTCCAATAGATGGCGAAAATCAACCTAGCATACTCCCCATTTTGTTTATCGTTCATATGGTTTTAACCTATCTGCAGTTTTATGTGCTTATATGATGTTAGGCCTCCATTCACCAATACTTGATAGAGTAAATTTTGCTAGGTTTCAATTTGTATAATATGTGATTGGATATATGGGACAAAATAGATGACGTATATCTAGGTTATATGGTTTCTAGAGATACGATGTAATGTGTGAATATAGATATAAATTATACTTATTAACACAGGGAAATGAGAGAAGAAGATGATACATAGATGGATATGGTAGCTTTTGCGATTAAATTTTAGATACTTTATTATGTGAGTTTATTAGTCTTTACCGTTTATAGATTTTGTTTTTAGCTGTATATTTAGTTAGTTTTCACAAATTTATTGGATTTTTAAGGGTTTCTATAAATAAAAACATGTGGGAGTATTGTAAATAAATAAATAAACAAAACAATTTTTTTTAAATGAAATTTCAAATGTTTGATTGGTTAAGAAGTATGAAAAGATTAGTTAGTTGTGATTGGATTTGACAATATAGAAAAAAAATAGAAAATATATATTTTTAATTAGAAAAATCTAAAAATTGCTCATGTATTGTCAAAAAATAAATACAACCAACTTAGATCCATCTAACACTCAATCTATCATGAGCTGAGATCTATCATGAGCTGAGAGGAACCAAATCCCTCAAGGTGCAAACTTTCTTTTTGGTGTGTAGAAATTGAGGAAAGGTTTGCACCTCTCTTCAATCCCATCTATATCCATATCTCCCTCTTACCTCTCTTTTATCTCACTCTATCACCCTAAAACATACACACTCTTTCTCCATCTCTATATCTCTCTCCCTCCCTCTTCTTCTCCCACTCTCTTTCCTTCACACTCTCTCTCTCCCTTCACTCTCCCTTCCCTCTTGCTCTCCTCTCTCCCTCTCTCTCTATCTCCCTTATCACTCCCCCTCTCTCTCACCCTTTCTCTCTCTATATATTTCTTCTTACTTCCCTCTCTCTTTTACTCCAACTCCATCTTTCTCCCCCTCCCTCTGTCTCTCACTCCAACTCCATCTCTCTCCCCCTCCCTCTCTCCTCTCTATCTCATTCTCTCCCTCTTCCTTCCTATCTCTCCCCTTCTCTCTCACCTCCATGTCTCTCTCTCTCTTCACCCTCCAACCCTGTCACTATCTCCCTCCCTCTCTCCTTCCCTTCCCCCTTCCTTCCATCTCTCCTTTGTCTATCTATCTCACCTCAAAACATACACACTCTCTCTCCATGTCTCCCTTGTCACTCGGTCTCTCTCTCTCCCTCTCTCGACTCTTCTCTCTCTATGTTTTTCACCTTCATTTTATCTCCATATATGTCTCTTACCTCCATATATATATATATATATATAATTTATATATATAATATATATATATATATATATATAATATATATATATATATATATAGATAGAGTTAATATAATCATGATATATTAATATATATAAAATATAACAAACTCAATATCGTATTAAATTAATATTGGACTAATCCAAAGTTATTAAATTTAATAATAATATTATTAAATTTATAATTAGGCATGATGAAAAATTATAATAAAACTACATCAAATTAATATTTGAAAATATTAGAACTTTGATGTGGAAATATCTATGTCTTTAAAGACTTTAATATATCCACACAATATGGTTTTTCTTTACAAATATTTAATCAAAAGAAATATTAAAAGATTTGTAGCAAGATTTTCCATTTTCTTGTGTTGAATTAACCTTTTTCCTTTGATTTAAGAGATGCTATTAGCTTTAGTAAATATGACTAAAGATGTTTAATATTTTACCTAATTTGGAATTTTAATGTGTTAAATTTATTTTTGAGGACGTGACATACTTACACGTCGGGGTCATATTGGGTTGTAGAATACACCTCTCAGCTCAATGATATAATAATATAATTGTATTGTACACAAGTGTGGGTCTATTGTATAAATGAAAAGTCACTTAGTTCATATAGATGCAATTCATTAATTCCAATGTGTCTTTGACCTTGCTATGTACTCTCATTGTTCAATATTTTGGTGGGTGTCATATACTTTGCTTATGTTTGGGTTATTACCTTTGATGTTGCACTTGCTTGTGTTGCTTTTGTGAAGCCTAATGAGGCCATTGAAGCAATGAAGGACATGCTTCTCATAATTAACTACCTCTCCGCATATGGTCTTTGCTCGTCCTCACATTAAACCTATGCAAATGCTAGCAACTCCTCATTTCCTCTCCTCTATCAAGAATTATTGCTTCTTTTCTCCTTCTATACTTTTTTGCATTAGAATTCTTTTAGAGTTATGGCGATGCTTACATTTGTGTTTCTCTGCAGAAATTAATATTTTTGAGATTATCTTTCCAAATGTTTTTTGCTATCTCACTTTGGTAGCATATGGCATGATTTTAGTCATTTTTAGAAGATTTGAATGAGTTAATGGCTTCCATGAAAGTAATAGGTCTATTCTTTCCTTTGTTTTGTGCATGTAACTACAATTTTTGATGGCATTCAAATAATTATGATTTTTTTTTTGTAGGATTTGTAATGCTATGGCTCGAATATTTGGTTCAGTTTGATTAACCTTTGACATTGACTATTTAGTCATCATGTTATGCCTTCTCTTCCATTCTTTTCATACTTGGAATGTGTCACTTTGGTAGAAGGTACTTATTAATACGTGATAGGGAAAGTGTAGGAGGTTTCTTTTTGTAATGAGCTATTGAACCTCCATTCAATATCATTGATTATGAAGATTAAAATATTTTATGTTGAATTATAATATATTATGGTTGAAGCATTTTTTGTTTTCTCTAGATAATCTCTACTTCTCGCACATCGACTTAAGGTACCAATGGAAGTGGCATGTGTTGGAGGAAGGAGAATTATTCTTGGAAAAGATCCATATAGATAAGAACCCTACTCATATCGTCACTAAGATTCTACCAAGAAATAAACATGAGTTATTTAGAGGCATGGTAGAACTCTGTGTGACTTGATTCAGGACTCTTATTTGGATTCAAGTGGGACAATGTTAAATGTGAAGCCAAATACATAAGTCGATGCATATTGCTCCACAGTCAGCGCCAACTCTTCGACACTTCGTTATCCATAGCCAATTATCACCAACTGCTGCCCACCATCATTTGACTTCTAAATTTCACCGTGCAGTCAAAAAAATGACATGAAAAGTTCCAAATCTTCATTCTTCATCTATAAATTTGTATTTTCCTAAGCTTCAGAATCCAGGCATGACCAAGGAATTTGTGTAATAAAAAATTTCTGATTTCTTCTCCATGTTTTGTTTCTTTTCTATTTATCTTATGTTCTTCCTAGTTATACTCTCTCTGAGTAGATCTTTTTTATGTGTGCTCTAAATCCCATCAACTCATATATGTTAAATGTGAATCTAAATACAAAGTTGATGCATACTTCTCCACCATAGACACCGACTCTCTCATACTTTGCCATCCACAACCGACTTCCACCCACCATCATTTGACTTCTAGATTTCACTATGTAGTCATCAAAATCACATACAAACTTATAGATCTTCCTTCTTCATCTATAAATTTGTATGTTCTTGAGGGGGAGAATCCAAGGAAAGCTAAGGCATGTTTGTAATAAAAATTTGTGATTTGTTCTCCATATTTTGTTTTCCACTATCTATCTTGTGTTATTCCTAATTATGTTGTCTCTGATTTGATCTTTGTTGTGTGTGCTTTGAATACTATCAAATGGTATCAAAGCCTTCTTGATCCCTCATTTGACGACTAATCTCCTTCTTCATCTCCTCATCAGAAAAATCCCATCCTATCTAGAATCTATGAGCTTTTGTCCTCCATTCCTCCTTTGTTAGGCCCCTATACTACTAGTGTAGCCCCTTGTTATTATTAGTACAACCCACTTATTATAGTGATGTACACATGTAGTGGCCCTATTGTTACTATTATGCCCCATAGAAGCCCACTATTGTTATTATTGTGCCCTTACATTATTATTGTTATGTAGGTTTTGATTATGTTATGACCCCTTAGACTCCTATATATAGAAAGGAGGTCTTTTAATTTGTATCATCCAAGAATTGTCCATATATGTAATGTAAAGGAGGTTTGCCCCTCGAAGAGGCTGAATTCTAAGGCTTGGATCTATCTTTTCCATCCTTTTCTTTAACTGGTTTCATAACATTTGGTATTAGAGCTTTGGATTCTAGGGTTTTGCTGCTCCAAACAAGTCATCATGTCCTTTTCACTATAACATTGTTTCTGCGAAGTTTCAGAAGCTAAAAAAAAACCCATTTGAGAAGAAATCGTGCTAAATCTTGGGTCCGAATTTCAGATCTGTTTACGCTATGTTCGAGGAGATATGAGCTGAGAAATTTGGTCTTTTTGTAGACTCCTCAATTACATTCCAAACACGTGACCTGGGGAAAATAGTCATAACTTTCTCTCTGAGCATCGGATTGAAATTTCATCAGAAGGTACAGAAAGAGGGCAGACTTTAGTTTCTTGTATATATTTTGCAATGCCAAAGGTCGAAACAGTGACACGTGGCACTTCATATAAGTTCGCTCTTCTCGAAATGTCTATAATCAGGTCACCTTGGGAGATTGTGCATAACTTTTTCTTGGAGAATCCAATCTAGATCAGACTGGTGGCATTGGAAAGAGGATGCAGAGGGCTACTACAAGTCGCAATTTCATAACTTAAAGATCCGAAAGTACACAGTTACAGTCATTTCAAGATCGAGCTCCTAAAATCAAGAAAAAGCAAGATGAGGAAGTTTGATGGCAAGGATCGGATAAATTGGATACTTCAGATGGAGCAATATTTTGATCTACATGGTGCACCACTATTACAAAAGGTATGTATTGCATCTTCATATTTAGATTTGGATCAATTTTTATGGTATGAAGGGCTTTGTTCTCATAAAAAACTTGTTACGTGGTCAATTTTCATGGAGGAAATGATAACACATTATGAGGATACAAAGAACAACACCTTCTTTAGAGCAACACCACAATAATTGGATAGAGAAAAAGGGATTTGTGACATAGTGGAAAGAAAAATTATGGAAACCAGGAAGCATACCCCTCACAACTATAAAGATGGAAGTGTTGTTTTTCCTAGCCTTCCACAACCTACAAGGGTTACACCACAACAATTGGAGGAAAAAAGAGAAAAAGGGCTTTGTTACAATTGTGATAGCAAATGCACTAAAGGTCATAAGTGTGCTGAAAAGAAATTATTTTACATAGAATATGAAGAGGAGGAAGAAAAGGATCAAGAAACATCAAAAGAAGAGGATATAAGCTAAGACCCCACCCAATAGAAAGAAGAAAAGAATCAGAGCATATCTTGTAAAGCATTGGCATGAATTACCACTCCTCAAACTCTCAAGATAGAAGAACATATCAAGAAGAAAAAGGTGCAAGAAGTGAAAGATCACATCGACAAAGAAGAAATGAATCCAACCATATCTTGTAATTCATTGATTGAAATTACCACTCCTCAAACTATCAAGATAGAAAGACATATCAAGAAGAAAAATGTTCAAGAAGTGAAAGATCACATCGACCATCAAGAAATGAATCCGACCATATCTTGTAAAGGATTGGAAGAAATTACCACTCCTCAAAATCTAGATATAGAATGACATATCAAGAAGAAAAAGGTCCAAGCAGTGAAAGATCACATCGAGCATCAACAACAAGTTCTCCAACTTTTAAAGGATAACGCCACTTTGGTGCAAAATCAAACCAAACAACATGTAGATCAACATTGTAGTGGAAAATATTTTGATGTAGTTGATTGGGTATTTTTACTACTACATCTTAAGCAAGCTATTTATGAGAAGGAAATGTTGGCAATACTACATGCACTTAAAAAATGGCGACCTTATCGAATGGGAAGACTCTTCAAGGATGAGGATGTGGAAGCATTGTTTTGTGCTATTTCTATAATCCAACCATATTGGATCAATGAAGCAAGGGATGAATGGAAGAAGGACAAAGAAGTATGGCCACTTCTTCTAAATTTGCAAAAGATCCCAATTCAAACAGTATTTCCAGAAATTGAAGAGGAAGGAAAAATCATATTGGAACTTGGAGTAGTCACAGAAACAAGAACCCGACAGCTATGAAATCAATCAATTTCAGAGTATCTCGTCAAGTGGAATAACGTACCTATTACCACCTAAATCTGCCTCAGGCTGAAAGAAGGCAAAATTTAGGGTAACCACAAACCACGCTTGGTCTGGTAGCTAGCCCTACCAGGACATGAGAGGGCTCTCTCCGAGTCACCCTCAGTGAATAGATGAACGAAAAGGACTGAGATGACTTTCAAACGAACTATTTATCTTAGTCTAGTAAGTGAAAATGAATACAAGTAGTGATTTTTATGAATGATTATGTTTTTGGGATGTTATGGGACCACTGGACTTCAATGAACAGAGAACTTAACATAAAGGGACATATTATTTCGTGAGAAAAGGTAGGCAGAAAGCACACCAATTTAGTTTTAAGATATGGATGAATGGAGAGATTGATTAAGAGGGTGAAAAGGGCATGGACAACATGAATTCTTTTCAACAGAAGAATGAACATTGTACATGAAATTTTCCTACGAGTAGAGCAATAAAAATGAATTCTACCTAATCTCACTCGAAAAATTTCACCAGAAATGAATATGAAATGAACTATGAAACTTAACAAGATACATATGAAACATAAGATACACACTTGCTACACTTACAACCACATGAATCTCACGAACTAGAGCCACTGCCTTTCATTAATTCTCTGTAAAAATATATAGTGCAGAAACAAAGTTCCTTTCCCATAGTCCCCCAGAAGTTACAAGCCAACCAACCAATTGCTTTGCAAATCGTTTGCATATAGTATATAGAATGTGCCATGAAGAGATAGAACGCCCAAGGGTCACAAAATGAAGGTGGAGAACCAAACATCGGCTATAGGTGCAGCACCAAAAACATGAGAAATGGCTTGGGTGACCCTTTGACTTCCTTTGCCACTTGTATAACTGACCATATGGAGTGAAAATATTTATAAAACCGTTGCGCTCCTCCTCCTGTGCGTCATGCTCATTTCCAAGTGACGTTTGGAGGCCTTCCCAGTGTCCAAATGGAGTGTAGAATAGCTTGTTGGAAAGGTCATTGAATGTAAGTTCCAAGAAAACTAGAATTTTGCAATTTGGAGTTCATTTGAGTTTTCACAAATCAAATCTCCCAAGACTGGTCGAACTGTGCCAAATGAGGCTGCCTCAAGGCAGAGTGTTGTTGCAGTCAACTTTTGAATGCCTTCCTCAACCCCAAATGGAGCTCATGATAGCTCATTGGAAAGGTAGTTGAGTCTAATTTCCAACCCAACTACAATTTCACAATTTTTATTTCATTGGCCCTGTGAAAAATCAAATCTCCCAAGCCTGATCGAACTGTGCTAAATGAGGCTGCCTCAAGGTAGAGTGCTGTTACAGTAAACTGTTAAATGCCTTCCTCAACTCCAAATTGAGCTCAAGATAGCTCATTGGAAAGCTACATATCTCTAGTTATTATTTGGATTATAAGGCAAGTCATTTGGTCAACTAAGCTAGGAGAAATCTTGATTTTTCTGAGGTCGCTCCAGAGGTGCATCAATTCTCCCGAGGCAATTGTATTTTTGACATTTCTTCAAAACCATGACAAATGTGTAAAATGTGAAGGAGGTGTTTCGTCCTTGGTCTAGTATGGACAAAAACCTCTCTCAGTTTTCTGAAATTCATCTTTGATTTCTCAGAAACATCATTTGAGTGAAACATATCCCGATGTGTGGGACAAGCGATTTGCCGAAATGAAGCGAAATGAAGGGGATAGGGAACTTATAAATTCTTGAGGAAATTTTGGGAAGTATGGAGGGATGTTAGAAAGTAGGGGAAAGTGGAATCTCAGAAATTTAGTGAGGGGAAGGGGTCCAAAAAGGAAAAACACAGGCCCAACCATAGAAAATTGCCAGGTTGTAGCAAGAAACTAGGGTTTGTGCGAAAATGAGGAATTTGGGGGATCTCAGTGATGGGAAGAGTTTGATAAGGTACATTATAGATAGGATAAGGTGTATGAACATCAGGATACAAGTTTTTCTGATGATTTGACGATCCAGGAGAAATTAGCTTCAAAACCCTAGGAGAGGGAAATGAACCTTGCCTAGGTGCAACTGAAGCATGAACAAGGCGTGAAATTACCCAATGGAACTTGACATGATGATGATAACCCTCTAAATGATGATAGACTCAGCTGAATGGTGATATGTAATGTCATTTGGAGAACTTTGACAAGGAGTGAAAGCAAACCCTAGACCTAATGCCTAGTGACCAAATTTTACTTGAAAACTCACTGAAATGATAAAATTTGACCTTGATACCTTAAAATCACTTGTGTAAGAGCATGTTTGATCACTGGAGGAAGGCTGAAAATATTGACACTAACATTGGCTCCAATGGGGGATGGTAGATCCTTGGAGGTGCCAACAACAATAGATCTTTGGAAGAGCTAGACAGTGCCTTTTGTCCATTGGGCTATGGAGTCCATTATTCCGACAAAACAACATGACTCAATTTCTTTACTGAAACTTAACTCAAACTGACTCAATGCAAATTGACATGACTAAAAAAAAACTTGACTCTAACAAACTAACTCAAAACACTAAGAAATGAACTCAAAACTTAAAGCTTGGTGGTAGTGCATGACCACCTACATTTCTTACAAGACTATATATCATCAAACTATATCAAATTGCCAATGTAACCAATCACGAAGATGGCTTCTTGATTGATTCTTCCGATCAGATCTTTTGGTCAACAATTGATATTGGTAACTGGGCATCCAAAAAGATAATTGCCCATGATCTCCTTCATCACTGAATACTGCAATAATGACCTTCACTACTGTCTGCAACAAATCTGCCATTGGATCATGAAAAACATGAAGATTTACCTCCTGCTGAGGAAACAAGATGTCTTTTTCTTTTGATTCTAATCTTCCTTCATAACGTACTTCAAAAAAAGTATGTTCCTAGTCCTTAAAAAATTCTGAACAAGCAGATGAGTGGATTTCCTCTTCAAATAACACTTCAAAACATGAAACATATGAGGAAGAATCTGAAATGTAATCCATAATGGTCTGGTCGGCTATAGTCTGAATATATTTCTGATCATCTTGACATGATATGACAACCAGATTCTCATTACATTCATCACATTCATCAGCAACTTCGGATGATTCTTGAAACCCAACACTAACATTTTTATTAAATTCATCCAGAGAAATCTTTTCACTTACTTGACTGCAGATCTCATCTTGTTGTTTATGAACTGACTGGATTACCTCTTCATGAAGGCTTTGTTCCGATGACATGAGAACATTTGTACCCAAAACTTTGTCTTCTTCTATGGACCAATCTAAAACGACATTTTTTCTTTCATCACTTTTAGCCATATGGAACTTTCCAGCCTGATGATCTATTTCATGTAATTCATGTTGACAGTCAAGATGCAAAATTCCTTCATTTTCCATCGTACAAAGATCTTGATTTTGTTGCAAAGTTTCCTAAACATATTGATGGGACTCCTCTAGTTTCTCTTCATGTTGCTGAAATGAATTTTCGTACAAGGCTTCCATGATCTCAACATCCATAAAATTATCATCCTCATAGTATTTTTCAAGGCTTTCAATAAAAGTACAAGCATGTTTGCAACAATCATGAACTAGATTTAATGATGGATAAGATCCTTCATATCTTTCAATGAAAATGGCATGAAAATCCTTTAGACAGTAAATACAACCAGCAGGCAAATTTTCACACCGAGATTGGGTTTCACCTTCAAGAGTGGCCATGAATATCTTCATTAAGCAATCTTCAGGAAAATCAACCTTCAACTTGCGAATATGTATGTGAAATCGAACTAGATGTAAAGCAACGTCCTTCTTACCATCATCTTTAAATGTAGGCAGATTCCTTGACCAATCTACCTTCGGAATTTTATTTGGGAAGCCTCGGATGTGATCTCGGCTCATGGGAGCGTATCTTCTTGCAATCCGCTCCATTTTAAAAAATATCAAAGCTACTGATCCCTCTACAGTGGAGTCACCATGAAGCACCAATTGCTGGTTTCTTCAGTGAATGGAGTCGCTAGGTGAATGATTTTAGCCGTCTTCTATTAGATCGTTGTCCACCATCAACCATCATAACTGAACTTGAGATATGTCCTGGAGCAAGACGATCTACAAGAAAATCATTTTATTCCCCAGTGGAGTCACCACTATGTTAGCACCTAAATCCACCTCAGGCTGAAAGAAGGAAAAATTCAGGGTAACCACAAACCACGCTCAGTTTGGTAGCTAGCCCTACTAGAACAGGAGAGGGCTCTCTCCGAGTCACCCTCAGTAAATAGATGAACGAAAAGGACTGAGATGACTTTCAAACAAACTATTTATCTTAGGCTAGTAAGTGAAAACGAATATAAGGAGTGATTTTTATGAATGACTGTGTTTCTGGGATGTTATGGAACCACTAGACCTCAATGAATAGAGAACTTAACATAAAGGCACAGATTATTTCGTAAGGCAAGGTAGGCGGAAAGCATAGCAATTTAGTTTTAAGATATGGAGGAATGGAGAGATTGATTAAGAAGGTGAAAAGGGCATGGACAACATGAACCCTTTTCAACAGAAGAATGAACACTGTACATGAAATTTTCCCACAGGTAGAGCAATAAAATTGAATTCTACCTAATCTCCCTCGAAAAATTTCACCAAAAATGAATATGAAATGAACTATGAAACATAACAAGATACATATGAAACATAAGAGACACACTTGCTAAACTCACAACCACATGAATCTCATGAAACAGGGCCGCTGCCTTTCATTAATTCTCTACAAAAATATACAGTGCAGAAACAAAGTTTCTTTCCCACAGTCCCCCAGACGTTACAAGCCAACCAACCAATTGCTTTGCAAATGGTTTGCATACAATATATAGAATGTGCCATGAAGAGATAAAATGCCCAAGGGTCACAAAATGAAGGTGGAGAGACAAACATCAGCTACAGGTATAGCACCACAAACATGAAAATTGTCTTGGGTTTCCCTTTGCCTTACTTTGCCACTTGTATAACTGACCAAATGGAGTGAAAATATTTATAAAATTGTCGCGCTCCTCCTCCTGTGCGTCATGCTCGTTTACAAGTCACTTTTGGAGGCCTTCCCAGAGTCCAAATTGAGTGTAGGATAGCTCCCTAGAATGGTCCTTGAGTCTACCTTCCAAATCAACTATAATTTTGAAATTTGGAGTTCATTTTCCCTATCAAAAAGCAAATCTCCCAAGACTAGTCGAACTATACCAAATGAGGCTGCCTCAAGGCATAGTGCTGTTGCAATCAACGTTTTAATGCCTTTCGCAACCCCAAATTTGGCTCATGATAGCTCATTGAAAAGGTATTTGAGTCTAATTTCTAACTCAAGTATAATTTCTCAATTTAGATTTGATTTTCCCTGTTCAAAATCAAATCTCCCAAGACTGGTCGAACTGTGCCAAATGAGGTTGCCTCAAGGTAGAGTGCTGTTATAGTCAACTTTTGAATGCATTCCGCAACTCCAAATTGATCTCACGATAGCTCATTGGAATAATACTCAGCTCTAGTTATCATTTGGATCATAAAGCAAGTCATTTGGCAAACCAATCTAGGAGAAAACGTGATTTTCCTAAGGTCGCGCCAGAGGTGTATCAATTCTCCCGAGGCAATTGTATTTTTGACATTTCTCCAAAACCATGACACCTGTGTAAAACATGAAGGAGGTTTTTCTTCCTTGGTCTGTTTTGGATAAAAAAATCTCTATGTTTTCCCAAATTCATCTTTGATTGCTCAGAAACATCATTTGAGTGAAACATATCCCGATGTGTGGGACAAGGGATTTTCAGAAATGAAGCGAAATAAAGGGGATAGGGAGCTTCTAAATTCTTGAGGAAATTTTGGGAACTATGGGGGGATGTTTGGAAGCAGGGGAAAGTGGAATCTCAGAAATTGAGTGAGGAGAAGGGGCCCAAAAAGGCAAAACACAGGCCCAACCATAGAAAATTGCCAGGTTGTAGCAAGAAGCTAGGGTTTGTGCGAAAATGAGGAATTTGGGGGATCTCAGTGATGGGAAGAGTTTGATAAGGTACATTATGGATAGGAGAAGGTGTATGAACATTAGGATACAAGTTTTTCTAATGATGTGACCACCCAAGAGAAATTAGATTCAAAACCCTAGGAGAGGGAAATGAACCTTGCCTAGGCGCAACTGAAGCATGAACAAGGTGTGAAATGACCCAATGGAACTTGACATGATGATGACAACCCTCTGAATGATGGTAGAATCAGCTGAATGGTGACGTGTAACTTCATTTGGAAAACTTTGACAAGGAGTGAAAGCAAACCCTAGACCTAATGCCTAGTGACCAAATTTTACTTGAAGACTCACTGGAATGATAAAATTTGACCTTGATACCTTAAAATCACTTGTGTAAGAGCATGTTTGATCACTGGAGGAAGGCTGCAAATACTGACACTAATAGTACCCACTGAAGATTTCACATGGGAGGACAAGAATTTTATACAAAAGCATCAAGAACTACTCAAGCGTTCAGGACAACGCTTTTTGAAGGAGAGGGGCATGTTATGCCCCTATACTACTAGTGTAACCCCTTATTGTTATTAGTACAACCCACTTATTATATTGATGTACCCATGTAGTGCCTATATTGTTACTATTGTGCCCCATAGAAGCCCACTATTGTTATTATTGTGTCCTTACATTATTATTGTTATGTAGGCTCTAATTATGTTATGACCGCTTAGACTCCTATATATAGAAAGGAGGTATTTTCATTTGTATCATCCAAGAATTGTTCATTTATGTAATGTGAAGGAGGTTGCCCCCTCGAAGAGGCTGAATTCTAAGGCGTGGATCTATCTTTTCTATCCTTTTCTTGAGCTGGTTTCATAACATCCTTTCAAGCTGAGAAAGCATCCAATGGGTCTCTCTACTCCACCAACCTCACATATTTGGGAGGAGCTGTTGCTAGGCCACTCAATGCTAGGCTCTCCACTCTCAATGGTGCCATGATGATTGACGAGTTGGAATATAATCTATTGGATTACCATCTGTAAGTTCGAGACAACCCAAGGTTCCATTGCAAAGGATTTGCAATGATAAGGATTATAGAGCACCAACCTGGAAGGTGGAAGATATAATGGAGTAACAATTCGATGGTTGGCTTCATGGCACATGGAGAAGGCCAATATAAACATGTTGTTTGCATCCTTACTCCATTTTTTTTTCTTGGTAAATGAAATTAAAAGATTGTGGTCAAATTATAGTTATATGATTTAAAAAAAAAAATCAAGAGTGCATGACATGTTATGTGTTGTGTTATAATTTTTATGGTACTTTTATATATATGGCTAAATGTATTAATTTTTTACTTTACCATTGTTATCTATCTACCTATCTATCTATCTATCTATCTGTCTATATATATATATATAAAGGTCATCACTTGCGGTGAACATTTTTAAAGGAGATGAATTTTTCCTTTTGTTTAAAGGTGTAATAATTAAGCTTTATTTTTATGTGTAGTTTTTATTTTTATTTTTGGGAAGTGAATTTTATTTAGAATGGAGACACCATTTGCTGATATGGAGAAGTTAAGTGGGGCTAGTTTTTCCTTATGAAAATCACATATGGAGGATATAATGGTTTTATAATATCAGTATTTGTCGATTGAGGGTGTAACAAAGAAATCCTCTTTGATGACAGATGAAGAATGGAATAAGCTAGATGGAAAGGCGATTACCACAATCTGCCAATATCTAGCAAAGGATGTGTATTTCAATGTGTCAGTAGAAAACATGACAAAAGGATTATGGAAGAAGCTCCATGATCCATATGAGAAGAGAATGTCATCAGACAAAGTGTTCTTGATGAAGAAGCTTTACAATCTCAAGATGAAGGAGGGTACTTTAGCTGTTGAGCACTTGAATGAATTCAATATTATTACCAGTCATCTTGCCTCTATTAAAATCATTTTACATGATGAAATTACAACTATCTTGTTAATGTGTTCTATGCACAAGAATTACCCAAAAAAATCTAAGAAGTAAGCACAAGAATTACTAGAGAGGTTTTGATATTGAAGAGTGAGAAGATAAGGAAATAACGTTTCATTATGTAAGGAAGTAAAAAACAAAAGGCCCAAGTTTGAATTCAAAAGAATAATTTTTCCAAAAAGACCTTTTACATTGCGGTAACAAAATCTCTTTTATTATTGTTGTTTTACATGTAATAATTTTGGTCATAAGATAATAGATTGTAGAGCATATGTAAGAAATGACTATATAAGGAATAAGAGTAGAGGATCATATAAGATCTCAAGAAATTATTTTACGAGAAGAAACTCTATAAGTTTTAGTGAGAATGATATCAGAAATTAAAATTCATTTCCCCCCTTATTAGATCATGTTGAATGTTTCAAGTGCAATAGTTTCGGCACATATCTCATGATAATAGAAGCAATATGCTGAGTCTTCCATAAATAAAAGACGAAGAAATTTCTAGATATAAAATATCAAAGAACAAGGGCATGGAGAAGGAAGCAAAAGAAGAAGATAGAATGTGGTCTATCTCTATGTGTTCAAATAAACAATGCATGTTCAAGTCATACGAAAGGAGATAGGAACAAATTTTTCTCTCTAAACACAGCCAAAGGAGATAGTGTCACCTTTGGAAATAATGATTTTGGAAGGATAATTGGAAAAAGAACAATCAAACTTGATGATTGAAGGAATAAGTCTTAGAACTTTCTACTTCTTGAAGGTCTAAAGCACAATATACTAAGTCTATATCAAATGGTTTATCAAGTGTATGAGCTCGCATTCAATTATAAAGGATGTGAAATAAGAAAAGAAAATTGAAGAAGATTGGTAGAAAATTAAATCATGTCTCCAAACATGTATATGTCCTCAATAATTCTAGAAGAAAGAAAAACTCCTCTATGGGGATAATATGTCTAACATCTCATCAGTAAAAAACAAAGTAAGACACTACAACACATTAAAAAAAATGACGAATTTTGAGAGTGAGCTAAAGGAGCGATTAATGAAATGAAAGGGTTACAAGATATGAATTGATAATAGAAAGTGAATTAAATGATCCATTTAAATTAACAATAGTACATAAGTTTAAAGGGAGTAACATCTTTCCCTCGATATCAACAAAGGGGAAAGTTATAAATAATAAGAAGCACTAATTCAAGATGAGCAACCCTTTGATGAAAAAAATAGTAGTTGCATAAATGGATAACTTACCATCAAGGGGTGTGTTTATTGGATGTGGGGCATGATTATCTTCCTGATTTAGAGGTCTTTTTTTAGCTGTGTTTGGATCCAAATCTGGGATGGGGGGTGTGGTGGGGCTTCCCCCCACTATTGTTGCTTGGGGGGTCTAGGGGGCGGGAGGGAAACACCCGTGAAGCTAAAAATAGATGAAAGTTTTCCTTATAAAATATTGTAATTTCATATTCAATTTGGGCCATTCATTAAGTAGATGATCTCGCGGTAAAAGTTATGTTAGTTTTTTGTTTTTTGCCCTAGAAGGAAACCCTTGGATTATATGAGGGAAATGTATATTGGTTGTGCATTATTATTCTAAGCAATAGAGAGAAAGGCGGTTATGTGAGAGTGAAGAGGAAATTACAGTAGATGGGTTGTTGGTTGTATCTCTTCATTTTGATAGATAATATAAAAGGAAGGAATGGCCCTTTCCCTGTGGAAATAGCCCAAATTGGGTGAACCAAGTATATTTGTGTCTTTATTGTTTTATGTGTGTCTATATTTGTGTTTCCACAATATTTTATGTGTTCCATTTCTCTATAGTATATAATTTCTCTAACAATTGGTATCAAATCCGAAGGTATATTTGACTAATAAACTCATTGGAGAGAAGGGTTCCTAGTTTGAATGGGAGAAATCACAGAAGATGGTAGGTTTAGGGTTGAGAAATTTAATTGCCATAATTACTAGTTGTGGAAGATGCCGATGGAAGATTATATGTATCACACATATTTGTATCAGTGTAAAATAAAAGAAATCCACAAGTATGACAAATTAAGAATGAGATCTTCTTCACAAAAAGGCACTAGGAATAATACTGGCATGTCTAGCAGTGTCAACGACATTGAACATTTCTAAGGAAATGACAACATAAGGTATAATGATGGTAATTTCCAAAACTAGATGGAAATCCCTTGGCCTAAAACAAGGTATTTCTTAAGAAGCATTTATTTAATATGAATATGTCAGATGGTGGATCTGTTATTGATCATTTAAATGAATTTAACATGGTTACCATTCAAATAAGTTGTGTTGGGGTAATTTTTGACTATGAATTTGGGGCTCTATTATTTTTGTGCTCATTTCTAGAAAGTTAGAATGGCCTAGTTATGGCAAATAGTAACTATGTATCTACATATATTACTTTAAAATTTGATGATGTTGTTGGTGCCATCCTTAACGAGTAAATGCGACAGAAAATCTCCGTTGAGGCATCAAATAATGCTTTGACTGCAGAGACTAGGGGAAGAAAAATGGAAAGAGGAAGGAACTAAGGAAATCACATTAAGTCAAGAAAAGGTAGATCCAAATCTAGATCTAGGATAGTGTGCTAGAAATGTGGGAAGAAAGGACACTTGAATACGGAATTCAAACCTCATAAGGAAAAGAAGGAGATGGACAACATGAGAACAATCATGAAGAGAATGTGACAGGTGATGTGTTGTATGATGACTTGATTCATTCATTAGAAAATATTATTGATGCATGGGTGGTAGATTCAAGGGCCTCATTCCACGCCACACCTAATAGGAAACATTTTCATGACTATTTTCAAGGAGATTTTGTACAAGTTCGTATGGGTGATGATGAACCCAGTAAAATTGTTAGAATGGGTGAGGTTATTATAAATCAATAGAATGGAAACCAATGGTTATTAAAGGAGGTAAGGCAATGTTATACGCGAATAGTGTCCACACGGATGCTGCTATTCCCACTAAGATGTGTGGTTATCTTAGAAACAAACAATCAAAGTCTACTGTTGATTCCTTTTATGAAAATAGATGAGAGGAGAACCAAGAGGGCCAACCTGAGTCTTGCACTCAATTCCCTCTCCTTCTTGATAGAGTTTGATGCTCGCTTTTTGTCTGCCTGCTTCAAAAGGACCTGTAGAATCCAAACAACATACTACTATGCAAGAAACAGGATCTAATTCACAAATAATGTAGGAATCAAATGTACATTACCATATACAACACAATAAAAAATACACCAGGATATGGAAGGGAACAAGAATAGCTTTATTCAGATAAAAGTAGCAAGAGGATTACAACCATGAGCAGCTTTGACCCAGCATCATCCTCCAGCTAAGAAGCTCTTCTTTCACCTCAAGCAAAGCAAAATCACCCAAGACTATGAATGTACACAAGAATACTGACAACACTTCTCTATAGATTACAAAATTCCAGCCCCCTCGATCTCTGTGATGAGGGATCCATATATAGATGATTACAGAGAGGTGAGTCATCTTTTGGGATGTTGATTAGTGTCTTCTGTCTGATAGTTCCTGCTTCCACTTGGAGAATGATGATCTCTTACTCATCCCTAGTCGAAAATAGAGAGGCAAGTGTCAGAGGGAAGCTTCTGGAAGATTCCATGATCTTCCACCTCGCATTTTTGTCCCTGCCATTTGTCCATTCCCGACCATCGCACCCTACAGAGGAGCAAATCAGTATGCATCGCACCCTGTACATGGGAAGGTGATATGCATTGCACCCTCTGCATTAAGCTTTCAGTATGGTCCAGTTTTGACCATTTATGAGCAGTTTTTAGTGGAGAACTTCTGGGAGATGATGTAATCAGTTGACCTTGTTCCTTTAGGCAGTGAAGCAACACTTTTAGGGACTTAAGAGTCCTCAGTTTATGGACATTTTTGATTGGGGTTGAAGTGCCCAAAAATGTCTATAACAGCTTCCTAGAAGGTCAGCCAGATTGTCGAAGTCAACACCCAATGATACTCTTATAGCATCCAGTTCTTGTTTTAAAACAACTTTAGGGATCATCATGGAGTCCCTAATCATTCGAGGGCCTCTAAGATCTTTGAAAATCTTAATGGCTTTGAAGAATCTGTTGCTTATGTGGTCATTGATGCTTGAAGATTGAACAAGGGCCTCCTCAAGCATCTTAATTATAACAAACCAACCTGCTTTGATTTGCTTAACCCTTTTTGGAGTAGGCAAACCTTGCTAATATCTTTGGATTTCATTGAGAGAGTTCATTTTACTTATAAATGTGTTCAAATAATTTTCAGTAAATTGTTGATCATTCTCAAGCTCCCTTGATAAAAATTGTGAAAATTATTTAATTCTTTGAGATAAATTTCTCAAGTGTAGAGAAATTCACCATGTGTCTTCTACAATTTCAAGTCACTTGTTAGTATTCATAATGGTGTATGTTATGATTCCTATTAACAACTTTGTTTCTTTTCTGATCCTCTAGGGTGTTTCGGGTGTTTCTACTATTTCAAGTGCCTGAAATGATAATGAAGTTATAAATAGGGGTGTTGGACTAAGAGCTTCTTCAACCTCATGCATCGTTTTCTTCAGTGTTAAATTTTTGTCTTCTCACTCTGTTATGGAATGAGCAAGAGTGCCCCTTGTAGTTTGATGTAGTTTTAGGAGTCCAAAAGGTCCAACTCCTAAAACATCTATTTTACTCCTCATTTGACTCACTACCTTCTTCTCTTTTGCACCTTTTCAAATTGCAGCTTCTTGGTAGACTTATCAAAATTCGTGCCCTCATGGTTAAATATTGATATTCAAATGTGATTGGATCTTCAATGGACAATTCTTCAGCAAATTTCTTGGCTTCAACCATTCATGTCATTACCCATTCTGAAATTCTAGTATTGTCTACTTCCATGTCCATGGTTCCTTCTGCATTATGTGAAATTTTTTTACTTGAACTTTTAATTTTAGATGATGAAACTGCATGTGGTTTTTCAAGGGAAACATTAGGCAATGGATCTTCTCCATCATTGTCGCTAGAGTGTTGGTTGTTGTTGTTCTTGGAAGAATTTGTCATTGCTGTCAAAGGGTTAATGGACCATTCATACGATGCACTTTCTTAACGATTTGCGTTCAAAAGTTAGTGATTTGAATTAAATGCCACTCTAGAATGGTATCCATTGTCACACCATTTTGTTTGATAGGTGGTACTCTCTGTGGGTCATCCTGGTTGGAGAAATATTGAAGTTTGAATCTTGCTTATAATTTGCCCCAAGTTGAATGGGTTTGAGCCCCACATAAAATGCATGATACAATCAATTTCAATATGGTGTAAGCCCTAATCATGGTGGTCTATTAAAATTGGGAAGACAACCTCCTTTATAGGTAAGTCAACCCCCCCGATGTTAAAAGTAAAAAATGATTATTTAATATTCAAGTCAACCCTAAAAAAGATTTAGATTAGCTCTAGAAATAAATATGCCTTTTAAAAATGGAAAATTTTAATTTTGGTTAAGGTCATCCCCAAAATAGGGCCCCCTTCCAGTGTAAATTACCCATTTGTGGAGCCTCAAAATCATAATTTCATACATCTATCTAAGAGGTAAACACCTATGATCTCACTAAAGCAATTTGAAGCCAACAAAAAGGAGTAAATCGGGCAAGAAGAACAAAGATCGGGGATAAAGAATAGAAGTTTGTCTTCTGAAGCAAGGTTAAGTATCTAATGTTGTTTTGGTTTTGTTCTTTATCCTTCTTGTGATACAATGGACTTGAGGAAAAATTTTCTTAGCCTTATTGGAGGCCATGTCTAAAGCAAGGAATCCAAAATTTGTTAGATAAATATTTTCCTAGACTGAGCTCTTTGTAGGCCACAGAAGAGATGCCTATTTAGGCCTAATTTTAGTGCAAAAGAGATGCATGTTTAAGCCACAGAAGGGAAGTTTGTTGAGGCCAAATAAGGAGGCTGAAATAGTCTTGTTCGACACCATAAGGAAGACAAGGTCAGGGTCGTAGGAGGAGGTCATTTTAAGTCTGCATAAGTCACAAGAAAGGGGTAATTTTTTACCACAGAGAAGCCACTATTAATCTGCAATCTAAGAACAAAAGAAAAAGGTAAATTTGAATTCAGGGTATTTTTTAAGGATTTACTATTTTTAAGGATTTACTATTTTTTAAGGGTATTGTAGGTGACTATTCTTGTATGAAAATTCATAATTATAGAATGTAGGCGAATATCCAATTAAAAACATGTAATTTACTCAAATATGAGAAAACGTTCCGTGAAAATCACATCATAAGAAAATTGTCAACGTGTTTCGAACCATCCAGTGTGGTTCATCATCAGAACAAGATAGAGAATCAGGCAGTAGATTAAATAGAGAGATTAATATAGACCCTCAAATTTTTTAACAAAAAATAAATGACTAGTTAGAAAATAATTTTGAAAATGTCTTAAGTCAAAGAATATAGATTAAGTCAAATATTAATAATTTTAATATTATATAATTCTAAATTTAAATAAAAATAAAGAATAAAGTAATAAAGGTTTTTAAATTAAATAATAATAAATATATCAAATTAAATTTAATATTAATTAATTGAGTCAAATCCTAAAAATTAGGTCAAATAAATAGGAATATAGATTGAGTCAAATATTTAAATAAATTGTTATTAATTGGAATGAAAAAATATTCTAAATATAAAATGAAAACGCCTTAAGTCAAAAAAATATAAGTTAAGTCAAATATTTATTATTATTCTAAATTTAGATAAAAATAAGAATAATTAATAAAGGTTTATATAAATTAAATAATAATAAATAAATATATCAAAATTTTTTTTTTTTTAATTAAAAAAATATTTAATATTAAATGAGGACAAATTCTAAAAATAGTTCAAATAAATGAGAAGATAGATTGAGTCAAATATTAAAAAAATAGAAATAATTGGAATGAAAAATGATATTCTAAATGTTTTAATATCTCAAAATTTTAATATTCAGGAAAGGAGAATAAAAGAAAACAAATTCACTAAAGAATTGAAAATAATAAAGAAATTAGGAATAATAAATCTAGAATAAAATGATAATAATCATATAGAAATAGAGGAGCAATAATATCATGAAACAAACCAAAAGGTTAGAAATAGATAAAAGGATAAAAATAGAAAAAATAAAAATGAGAAAAAAAAAACTAAAAAATCAACAAAAAAGAGCAAGGACCAAACAATTGCTAATATTCTAGCCATCATCTCTATTAAGATTAGATGACCTCCTTTCAATCTCTAAGGCCTCCCTAAACTTACGATGATGGAAATGATATATCTTAGCAATGACACAGGTGTCTTCAATATAGATGTGGTGTTTTGTCTTTTTCGCATGTTCTGCTAATGCAGAGGAGCAGGTCCTCCTATGTTTGATGGCAGTCGCATGCTCATGAATCCTTTTGATTTATTGAGCGACTAGTCTCACCAACGTAGGGTGTCCCACAAGAACAAGGGATCATATAAATACCTTGCATGTCCTTAGAGCTTATTGAGTCTTTCATAGATCTAAGATAACTCCGAATAGTGCTAAGGGGCCTAAAGGTCGAGGGAAATTTGTGCTTCCTAAGAATCCTAGCAATATTGTCAGTGGTTCCTTGGATAAAAGGAAGGCAAACCCAAAAAATCCTATCTTTAGGTTCTTTTTTAATCCTAGAACTATTGCTAACTTTAAGGAAAGCCTTGAGACATTGATGCTTATTATATCCATTATTAAGGAAGACTTTAAAGAGATAGGTTTTCTCATCCTCAAGGCGATTGACACCAGAAACTCTAAATGCACGAGTAGCTAAGGAGTTGAGAACACCCAACTTTTCAGCAGGGAAATGATGAGACTTGGCATGCAGATACTGCTTCGTGTGAGTTTTCTTACGGAAGGCTTGGTGTGAGAATGTACCATCATCTTTCCTAGATCACAGAAGCCTTAATTCAGATATGTAATTTACTATTAAAATTGGTAATTTTTTGCTGAATATCATCTATTTAATCATATATATGAAAAAAATGCAATTTTTTAACGAAGTTTGCAATTTTTTTTTTTCTTCAAAAAATGTCCAAAAATTAGCCCATTTGTGAAACTTCGCACCTAAAATTTTCCCTATTTGAAGTTAAATCTCATCTTTCATCTAAATCAAAACAATGAGAAAAAGGTCACATCATGGTGACAGTAAGTCCAAGTTCATTCTCTTCTATTACATGATCATATTTCTCTCTGAGGTATGAGTTAGCATCCTTCTTTTGTTTGTTTGTCAAAGTTTGAGGGGAAGACCTGGAGTTGAATATGATTTAGCAGAGATAGCAGTGATTGAGCGTTGTTGTAATTAGGTCACTATCCCTTGTACGAGAGCCCAAAAGTACTCGTTCTATATTTCATTATTAAGGGTGGCAGGGTGGTTCTAGGAAAGAAAGTTGTAGCTTCCTTCAAGAGGTTGTATCTATTATCACTCCAGGAAACTCTCCTAGGTTGCAGCTCGGAGATGCCTGGTAACATATAATATTCAATATTTTTCTCTGAACTATTGGAACGAATGATGGTTTGGATTAAGTTAGATAACCATTTTAGCTCTATTCTCACTCAAGACATGCATGAACACCCTCAACAATACAAGGCTTTAGACCACCGATGCTCAATAGTTTATAGATTCAATGGATAGATGGAGAATACTGATTGTACCAATAGATGCATACATAAACATATATGGATGGCAAGCTATAGGAAGTAAATGGGACTTGCAAATCTAATTTATCAATGCAGAGATAAGATGATAGTTATCTGGCATTAGACACAGTAGAAAACATGAATAACTTATTCAAGTGCAAGCATAGAATAGTAGAGAAAATGAGAATTGAACATGTAACAACAAAAGAAGCTTATATTGTTGGAATGAATATGAGAAGCTAGAGGAGTAGAGTCTCCACAGTCTCCAAAGGTTGAACCCTTATTACATTTTGCTTTCAGATATTTATAGCTCTTTACAATGATCTCGAGCCTTCTGAGGCTCGAGAGGTCTTAATTTATCCCTGTGTCTCTTCAACAAATTTGATGCCCTGACTAGGCAAGCATGGCTCGGAGGTTCCTTCTTCTGACAGAAGAGTAACCCCACTTAGGTAGTTTGATGCACTGTCTGGGAGCTCTCTCGTGCCAGAGATGCCACACAATCGTTTCTGTTGTTTTTGGCTGAGCATTGTATGCTCCATGATGTTTCTATTTGTTTTGGACAAGCTAAGCGTGCTCTGGCCCTTGTTATTCCCTTTCTGGTCTTTGTTTCCTAGCAATCTGTCTCTCGGACTCTGCTATGTGGTGGAATGGGTCTTCGGGCCTTTGTTTTACCTTTAAATGTTTAGAGTGACTGTTTTTCTGTTAAACACAGAGAACACTGCAACTGTGAGAAATCCTGTCACGCTCTCAACCTTTCGGACTTCAAAAGTCCTTAAACATGGCATATTTATCTATCAAGTTCGCCCTTAGTGTCGCTATCGCTAGTCGCACATAGCTTGTTTCTTGTGTATTTTCTCTGTATTCTAAAAATACGAAAAATCATGAAAATCACATGAAAATGGCTCCCTTCGAACTTCAAATATTATATATTTCCTTTCCCAGACCCTTTCAAGTCTGGGTGTTATTGCATATTGCAAAACCAAGCTTACCTTTGTATTTCGTTATAAATGAAAATACACAAAAATGCATTGAAAAAGGCTTACCCGTGGACCTCAAATATTATGAAATATTATGTATATAACCATCGGGTCTGGTTACCGGGTCACACATATACCTGTGCATAGGTCCCGTCCCTTGGTGCTGTTCTGCTATGATACAACGATGCGATCTGATTGCAATTGCATATCAGTCATGCCCTGAGCCCATGGCTAGCGCTCCTTTGTAATTCCTAATAGCGGTCTTGTGATGCGATGTGGGCCGTCGATCTGCATCGCTTGATCGATGGTCCACATTGCATCGCTAATCGCAATCGCCAGTTCCACTTCGTCTACCCTTACTCTGTCGGCCTGCCTCCGCCGATTGCGACCTGCCGATCTGATCACCAGAGATCGCTGATCAGGGGTGTCTTGCACCCACCCTTAAGTTGTGCTGAGGAGGTAAATCCCCTCTGCGGACAGAGGCGATCCCTACTAGCTCAGACCGGGTCTAGCAACAATCATACAACGCTACCGCGCAAGTTCCTAATTGCAAATTAAAGACCAATGATGAGGGCCTACCTAGATTTCAATGCTAGTGCTTGTAGAAGAGTTGACGCTCCCGTTCCTTTGCTTCGGCAGATCATGACCACCATGATCTCCGTGAAAGGACACCTGCACATACAAGAAACGACGCAAACACAAAAATAAAATCTAGCAAATGCAACTATATATCAGTCAAAAAGGATATAAATCATCATCATTACAAAGAACAATAAGAATGGAACCATAATAATAGTCGTCTATTAATAATAAACAAAGAAGAATACAACCATAGTTCTGACGCTAGATTCTCCTTTGGTTGGGTAATTAGCAGCACATGTCTTGCAAAGCTTGTTGGGAATAGGAACAAGGCTCTCTCTCTTTTTTTATTGGACAAGAATCTCCTTACTTAGATTTGGCCTTATGGGAATGAAGAAGGCTCTTGCAGCATGAAGCTCTTGGAAACTTGACAATTCTCAATCTCTAGAACTCTGGAACTAGCTTGCCAAGGAAAATGGACAAGCTTTTATAGATGGAGGAAGGGGATTTGGGATCATCCACAATAATCATGGGATTGGCTCTATCATCAAGGAAGCTTCCATGAGAGGTGGCAAACCATTTCCTCTCTATGGAAACCAGTAGCCAAACCACCCAACTCAAGATAGATTCAGTCCAGGAATTGGTTAGGATGAATCTTCCACTGTTTGTTTGTTAAAAAACACCACTGATTATGGTTAGCGCGAGTGTGACTCTGTGACAGAGCACCAACTAGCGCGCCCTCTTTGGAGGATTTCCCCCATTGGTGCGAGGGCTGCACTATGAAACCGTGCCAATGGAAAAAAGGGCTATTTTGAGGGGTTTTAAGCAGGAGATGTCTTCAGGGAAAATGAAGTTCATGTTCAGGGGAATGCAATGCAAGTGTTTGCAAGTCATGTCACTTCTCATAGGTCCCGGAATGAGTCCTCCAAGATGTGGGAGAGGGATAGCAGGGACAATGACAAATTGTTGTGTAATAGATGCCCCCTGAAGCATAGGCCCGAGAGAAAGAGAGGGGTGAAATGCTTTACAAGAACATGTCCAACCGAAAACACTGCCGCCGGAAAACCTACGTGGAGAAGTACAATTGATATCTCAAGTACATGATATATGTGGTATGGGCACAACCATCCATAGCGGAGTACACAAGAAGCTAGATCCAAGGTATGGATGCAACCATCCAGTGAGGATCGATAAATAGACTCAGGCATGGTCGCAGCCATCCAGTGAATGAGTCATGTAATAATCATAATAATCCACAAAACCGCAGCCTGGATCCCAACAGACAAAATCCAAGGTCTTGCGCTCCATCTCGACCCAAGAAAAGTACAATTTTAAGCATGCAAATATAGGAGTCGAAGTCGAACATGCAGGAACATTGTCTGATTACCAGCCAATGATGAAAACTGTTAACAGATGCGAGAGGTACCACTAATAATGATGATGGCCCTCAAGGTACTATAGATACAATCTACGACGTGCGAATTAGTGAGCCGGCATTGAACACTCGTAGAATCATTTGATCGGAGGCCAATGATGAAAACCTCACGTCGAACACGGAGAACCTGCCATTGAGGCACGCAGGCTCCAAGGCACCTGAAGGGAGTCTCTAGGTCAACTTCCCGGATAATGAGCTGAAGTCGACAGGAAGCGACTTTGATCGAAGGTGGGCCATAGTGTTTCCCACATCATCGACACGAGATAGAGGAGGATAATATGTTTTGTGGGTCAGGATTATGTGAGTTGTTAGAGGGAGGTTGATTATTTCGCAGAGGTCAACTTCTCTTGAACATATCGGCAGCATGACAGTGGACTTGGCAGTATTTGACATCAAATGATCAGAGGTCATGGTGACAAGGCAACGAGCAGATGAGAGGTAAAATAGGATCACCCAAGCCATGGAAGCAAGTGAAAAATGAGATGAGATGTCCCCACCCAGACACGAATGCAGACAAGTGCCATGTTCAAGAGTGACATACTGCCGACACGACAATGATTCTGGTTCCATTTTCCCCACCATTTCTGGCGAGTACCCCGATTATTTTTAATGACAAGCTTGACGGGGATAGCATATGCTTGTAAAGCGTCATTTCAACGGAATCCAATCTCATCAAGTTTTAACGAGTCTGACAAAGGAAGAACTCGGTGCCTTTTCATGTTTAGAGAGTTTGAAAAGACAGCGGAAAAGTAAAATCCAGGGGTGTCCTTTTTCGTAAATTTGTGTCTCTCGAGCCTAAAAAAGTATAAAACAATGCTCGAAAGAACCACCCAACCATTACGATCGAGGAGTACTTTTCATGATTAGTGATCTTGACCTAAAAAAGTAAAAAAGCGATTGAAACCACGTCATTTCGTAACCGTTAATGAGCCTGAAACGACAAGGGCCCGATGATCTTTTCATCTTTACACAGTCAGAAAAGAGTTTAAAGAAGACCTCCTCTCTTTTACGTTTAGCGAGTCGAGAGGAATAACTCGGCATTCTTTTCATATTTAGACGGTCAGAAAAGAGCTGAAAGCCAACCTCCATTTTTATTCTCTTTAACAAGTCAAAAAGGGAAAAAATACTCGACAATCTTTTATATTTTACGAGTTAGAAAAGAGCTTAAAGGTGACTCGTCCTAGAGGAACGAGTGGTATAAAGGGTAGCAACTTGTTCCGGCAATGGTGGAACTGCTCAAAACATGTAATGGCTAAGAGGCTGGCTAAGAAAACCACTCATTGTTGCACTCCCTCAGGAAAGGAAAACAAGCAAGTGAAAGCATATGATCGGCCAAAGAGATAATGGCGATGGGATGAAAACAACCAAGACTCATCTAACAGAATTGAGTGGATAAAGACAACAATCACGAGATGTAAAATGGGTATGGGTTCATTTTTACACAAGCTTGAACCATGGAGAACTCTGCTTGGATTTGGTTTCATGTTTACACAAGCTTGAAACGAAAAACTATGCTTGTTATAAGTTCGCATGCCCCTAGTATAATTACACAAAATGAGGTACATGCCCCCCAAGCTTCATTGCATTCAACAAAGTGGATGGAATGAAGGTTCACTTTTGAGATCGTGGAAAGACTCGACTTGTATTTTACGAGATCTTAATCAAAAGTCTCGATTTGGAAAGGGAGTTGTTTCATTTTTTTAATGAGGTTGACACAGTAAAAGAACTATCCTCATAACCCTTGTTTCATTTTTTAACGAGCTTGACACAAGATCAGGAACTATGCTGGACCAGACCCAGTTTCATTTTTTAAGGAGCTTGACATAGGAAAGTGAACTATGCTCCAACTAGACCTAGTTTCATTTTTTAAGGAGCTTGACATAGGAAAGTGAACTATGCTCTGCACGAACTTCATCATAATGAACAAGAAGTCGTTGCATCCAAGAGTGCCACTCCCAGTGGAAGGATCACATCTTGGAAGTCAGGACCCAATGCCCGTAGGACACTATGCACGACGGCAGCATCACTGGATACAGGCACGGGATAAGTAGCCACGTAGTTGACCTGCGACGTGGCAGATACAACTGGTGGATAAAAACCAGGAGGGGACGACAACTGCACATGAGGCACTAGGGAATTAAAGAACAATAATTGATCTATAGTCACGATCCTAACATCGTGTGGAAAGCAAACCACATGGAAAAGTGAAGAGACAAGGGCCCCCATGGCATAAACATAGTCACGACCAAGGAGAAGATTGAAATCTAAAGCAACTTGGGTAACCAGTACGTCTATATAGACGGTTTTGCCTCCCAAAGTAATAGGGAACTTCGGAAGGATCCCTAATGGTTGACTGGTTCGCCGTCAAACACCATTAGGTTCTACGGGACCGGCACAAGCTGTGGGGAGCCCAAAGCTTGCCAAGTAGTGGAAGGCATAAGACTGATAGATGCACCCTCATCCAAAACAGTGCTAGGTACTGCCTTATCACAGGCATGTACTGTAATCTAGAAAGGCACATGGGATGGAAGGCGGAAAGCAGTCAGGTGACTCCAGTCGAAGGAAACGACTGAACTACTTGGTGGGGGAATCGTATGATTTCCCCCCTGCTCCGAAGAAGGACTCTCGGGATCAGCTGGGATAGGAGAGTCATTTTTAGACTTAGGAGAATCTAATAAGACAAGAAGAACATGAGCATGACGCTCTTCCGAAACAGAGTGATCAACAAGCGGTGAACCCAAGTTGACACTCTCTCCGACCAATGGTTGGTCCTGAATAGGCTTAGCACAGCCAGGTTCGGAAAGAGGGGGATGGATAAGAGAAGGATCTAAATCAATCTCTTTGTTGATAGGGAGAGGATCTGAAGAGAGGCTCTGATAACCAACGGGGAGTTGCGGTGAAGAAGCTGTAAGACTTTCCAAAACAGCAGAAGCTTTATCTATGAGCGGATAAAGGTGAAGGAGATGATTGCCTTCACATAGCCTACAGGGGAATTGAATCTTCCCGTTCTTCTTACCATTGCCAGCGGATAGGGTAGCATCACCATGAGATTCAGAGGACAATGAGGGGCAGGCCGGATCGTGAGACCATACTTCTAAGATCCTGGGAATTCCAGGACAATCACAAAGAAGATGGTTAGCCTTGCACAATTTACAAGGAAACTTGACCTTCTGTGGAGGAGCAGAAGGTGGCCCGACCTGAGATGTACTCGGAGCAGTAGCTGCACTTTTAACCTCTTGCTTATGAGACTTCTTCTTCGTCGTCTTCTTCTTCTTCTTCTTAGCCACTTGGGTACTTGAATCCAGACTTTCACCAGGCAAAGTAGAAGATGAGGACGTAGAAACAGGCGAAGCAGGGGAGAGGTCCACCTTGGAATCAACATGATGTTGTTCGGGTGAAGGAACTGATTGACCAGTAGTTGAGACATTAGGGACCACAGAGGTTGAGAACAACCAAACAAGCAACCCAACAGTTAACCCAGGAAGGGACAACGTTGCCATGTAAGGAGCACCAACATTCCCAAAAGGAGGAAAATGATGAGGATTCCCTTTAGAGGGGATTCCTGGGTTGGTGAACTCTGGAAAAGTCGCCGTAAAAACTGAAAATCACATACACGGAGCTGAAAAAGAGTCAAGGCACACAATCAAACGACCAACAAACAAAATCTAACAGGGCGTGTGATCGCGGGTGAATAAATTTTAAGACATAAGGACATAACTTCACATTTTCATCTTTAGAGAGTTGAGAAAAGGACCAAAAGATGACTCTCGTCGCCTTCGAATGTTTAATGAGCTCGAAGTGACAAATGATCAGCTGAGCCTTTCCTTTTAGGGAGTTCGAAAAGGATCAAAAGTGACTACTTTGGAGAACTAGGCAAAAGGTTTACCAGACAATCCGTAAAACTGCATATACACCTTGGCAATCGTATGAAAACCTAGGACTTTCTGTACAACAGTCAATCTTCCCGAATGCTGTGTTCGATGCATTACGGGTCGTAAGGCAGCAGACATGGCTTCCTATGGATAAAGGATGATAACCTAGTGGGGTCTCCCAATATACTCGACGGTACGTGGGATTACAATTTCGTACAAGACCACTATTGAGTCACAGAAGGAGGAATCACCCAACCTTGAGTGGAAACAAAAGTGACTAGGTTTAACGACGCCGGAGCACGTCTCTAGCCTAGACCTCTAAATAGTGTGCGTTATGTTCCAATGCGTTGTTAGATTCATTCAGCTCATTACCGTATGTAATGTCTCAAAATTTCCTAAATGCAAACTATATGCCACAATATATCATTTCATTCGATGAATGCTAACTAAAGTAAGGAGAGAGTTTCCATTCACTTCCAACAATGCAAAAAAATTGATCACTAAGAGAAAATATAACAAATTCCTAATGCACTAATTTTCATAGAAAAACTAATGCAAATCAATTCCAAAACAGTTTTTATTTTTTTTTTGTGGTGTTTAAAACAAAGCATAAAATATGTAATTCAAATCAAAGAAAACTAAATCTAAATCTATATTGATTTCAGAATGTATAAACTATGCAATTGTAATCTATGCACAATTCACTTGAAAAGTATGCAAATGTAATCTATGCACATTTTTCATTCATATTCTGAAAATGAGAATTCTAATTATGCAAGTGTGATCTATGCAAGAGAATTCTCAAACAAAAGATGATTCTAATGTAATCAAAGAACCAATCAAGTGCAAATCAAGAAAATTGGGTGAGAGTTCCAAAGATCAAAAAATAAAAACACTCAAACACTGAGACAAACCTCCAAGTAATGACCAAAGGAAATCAAATTAAGAATTTCTCAAAAAAGAGACTCAAAACCAGTCAAACAAGACTCCAACACACTCAAGCAATCGAGAAAATGTATCCAAAAACAAAGACCAAGCTCAGAAGGCTTAAAACCAAGCAAACTTTAACAGTTCCCAGGCCTGGCGCGACTGTCAGGCTGAAACTAGCGCTTTTTAAGGATTGGCGCGGGTTGTATATTGAGAACTGGCGCCAATTGGTGCGACTGGTATGCTAAATAAGCACGCCAGTCGGGTTCGCTATGCAAAAATAAAAAAGAAGCAATCCAAGACCAGGCCAATGACCAGGTAAACCAAGAAGCAAGAAACAACAAAAGATCTCATCCCAGAAGGCTGACTAAGCAGGTAAAAATCAAGAAATAACCAAAAAGGCAAGACAAACTCCCTAGCGGAGTCACCAAATTGTTGAGGAGGTAAATCCCCTCTGCGGACAGAGGCGATCCCTACTAGCCCAGACCAAGTCTAGCAACAATCATACAACGCTGCCGCCCAAGTTCCTAATTGAAAATTAAATACCAATGATGAGGGCCTACCTGGATTCCAATGCTAGTGCTTGTAGAAGAGTTGACGCTCCCGTTCCTTTGCTCCGACAGATCACGATCCCCACGATCTCCGTGAATGGACACCTGGACATACAAGAAACGACACAAACACAAACATAAAATCTAGCAAATGCAAATGCAACTATATATCAATCAGAAAGGATATAACTCATCATCATTACAAAGAACAATAAGAGTGGAACCATAACAATAGTCGTCTATTAATAATAAACAAAGAAGAATACAACCATAGTTCTGACGCTAGATTCTCCTTTGGCTGGGTAATTAGCAGCACATGTCTTGCAAAGCTTATTGGGAATAGGAACAAGCCTCTCTCTTTTTGGTTATTGGACAAGAATCTCCTTACTTAGATTTGGCCTTATGGGAATGAAGAAGGCTCTTGCAGCATGAAGCTCTTGGAAACTTGACAATTCTCAATCTCTAGAACTCTAGAACTAGCTTACCAAGGAAAATGGACAAGATTTTATAGATGGAGGAAGGGGAGTTGGGATCATCCACAATAATCATGGGATTGGCTCTATCATCAAGGAAGCTTCCATGAGAGGTGGCAAACCACTTCCTCTCTATGGAAACAAGTAGCCAAACCACCCAACTCAAGATAGATTCAGTCCAGGAATTGGTTAGGATGAATCTTCCACCATTTGTTTGTTAAAAAACACCACTGATTATGGTTGGCGCGAGTGCGACTCTGTGACAGAGCGTCAACTGGCGCACCCTCTTTGGAGGATTTCCCCCATTGGCGTGAGGGCTACATTATGGAACCGCGCCAATGGAAAAAGGGCTATTTTGAGGGGTTTTAAGCAGGAGATGTCTTCAAGGCAAATGAAGTTCATGTTCAGGGGAATGCAATGCAAGTGTTTGTAGGTCATGTCACTTCTCATAGGTCTCGGAATGAGTCCTCCAAGATGCGGGAGAGGGGTAGCAGGGACGGTGACAAATTGCTATGTAACAAGTTGTCCTCTCTGCTTGCCGATTTTCCATTTGCCGAATAGATCTGGGCCATTGATCGGCCAGATCTAACGGCTACTATGCGTTGCTATCTTCATGCTTGCAATAATCTATTTTTTCACTGTTTGTGAGTGTTTTAGCCTCCCGATAGTGTTTTTCTGCCCTTCCAAAGGCTCTCGGCATGTGATTGTTTCGATATTTGGATGATCTTAAGAAGCTTTTGAAGACTTCAAGAGCATATCCTATGGCATTATTTTACTAGCTTATGGAGACTTTAAAGAGCATATTTGGATCCATTTTTGGGCCATTTTCCAACAAGGTTAACATTGGCTCCTTCTGGGGATGAAATCCTCCCTGTGAGTTGTCAAGAATCTCAGACCGATGCCTTTCTTGTAACAAAAAAATTAAAGCTTGCTCCTAGTATTTCATTGGGCATGGAGTCTATTTTGTAATGAAAATAAAAACTGGAAAAAATATATATTTAAAATACCAAGGCCTTAAAGCCTTAAATGAAATAAAGTTTCAAGAACCACCCATTTACTGGGCTACCAAAAGTATCTCCTCCTTCCAGACCATGCGGAATAAATGTATTGTTTTGCTGAATTTGAGAGATGACAAATGGACCTATCCATAAGGAGTCAAAATTATCATGATTACCTTTCTTTTCCTTAAATGTATCCCATTTGAGAACCCATTCACCAACTTTGAAATTGTCCACTTTTACCTTCCTGTCAAAGGTTTCTTTGATTTTCTTCTGATGAGGTTTAGACTTCTCAACCAGCTTCTCTCTGATCTGCTGTAGTTCAACCGGGTTAAACATTCTCCTTACCATGTCATTCTCTTCATCTTGTTCTTCTTGCAAAAATTTGGCCATAGGGAGAATCAGCTAGATAGGTAAAACAACATCAGTGCCATAGAACAACTTAAATGGAGAATTTCCTATGGACTTTTTGATGGTAACTCTGTAAGCCCACAGTGCAAACTTCAACTTGGAATCCCAGCTCTTTTTGTTGTCCTCTAACAATTTTTCATTACCCTTACCAGACTCTTGTTAGATGATTCCACCAGGCCATTTCCTTGAGGATAATAGGAGGTAGAATGCACCAATCGAATGCCCATGGATTCAGTCATGTCCACCAATTCTTTTGCCTTGAAAGCTTTTGCATTATCAATGACTAGTTTGGTTGGGCAACCAAATCTAGTGAAAATATTCTCATTCAAGAACTTTATGACAACTTGATGATTGGCATTCTTAGTGGGTATAGCCTCAATCCACTCGGTGAAAGAATCAGTGGCTACCAAGATCCATTTGTGTTGGCCACTGGAATGTGGGTTGATCTCACCTATAAAGTCCAAGTCCCATTGCTAGAAGGGACCATTGACATGACCTGGCTTCAAGGGCAGAGATTTTAGTTGTTGTCTGCCTACAAACCTTTAACATTTGTCACAATATTTCACAAAAGAAAACACATCAGAGAGTAGAGTAGGCCAATAATACCCAACCATCAAGATTTTGTGGGCCGTGGTTTTCCAATAATGATGCCCTCCACAGATGTTAGAATGGAACTAGTGCATGACTTCCACAGATTGTCTTTTATCCAGACATCTCAATAGGATTCCTAATGGGTCTTTCCAATAAAGCAGATTTTTATTAATGCATAATTTGGCTGATCTGACTTTAATAGCCCAAGCTTGACTTGAGCTAAGCCTTGGAGGGACTTCTAGCTTCTGAAAAAAATGAACTATGCTGGAATACCATTCACAAGTGGCTAGAGTTTGAGCCAAAGACTGATTTTTCTTTTTCTCTTCTGTTGCTTCCTCTGTCTGCTCATCATCTGAATTTGGACCCATGCAATTTATGTCTAAAAATCTGCAATTTTCATCAACCATAAGTTTAGCCAAGCCCTGACCTTTGACAGGCTTAGTGGGCTTCACCTCTATGTTAACCTCCATGAATTTTGCAATCCATTTAGCTCTCTTTCCATTAATATCTGGCTGAGTTAAGACATCTTTTACTGAGGCTGAAGGTACATATGCAACCACTTTGGAATGTAGAATATAAATTCTGAATGCCTTTAAAGATTTTATGAGAGCATAAGCTTGTTTTTCAATAAGGTCATACCTTAGTTCAACATCCCTTAGAGTTTTTCTGAAAAAGGCCACGGGGTGCTCTGTGCCTTCATCATTTTTCTACAACAGAACCGCTGCAAGTGTATCATAAGAGGCAAAAGAGAAGATACAAAACTCCTTAGTGTAATCCGGGTTTATTAGAGTGGGAGCTTCCATGATAGCTTGTTTGATGGCTTCAAAAGAGCTTCTTGCAACATCTGTCCATTTTATTTCCGATCCTTTCTTCAGCGTGGAAGTGATATGCTTTACTAGCTCTGCAAAGTTTGGAATGAACCTCCTTACAAAGTTGATCTTACCCAGGATGGATTGAATGTCCTTTTTCAACTTGGGATGGACAATGTCTGAATTGTTTGAACCCTTGCTGGATCAATTTTCACACCTTCTGCAGAAACAATATGTCCCAGAAGTTTTCCTTCTTCTAGAGCAAACTGTGACTTCTTGTGGTTTACTAAAATTCCAAACTATCTGCACTTTAGGAAGACCTTCTTCAAATGATACAAATGGTCCTTGTGGCTACCAGAGAATACTGTTATGTCATCAAGGTAAATAAGGACAAACTTGTCCTTCTCTCCCACAAAGGCTATGTCCATGGCCCTCTGAAAAGTAGCCCCAACATTCATCAGACCAAAAGGCATCTTGGAGTGCATGAAAGTGCCCCAAGGAGTAGTGAAGGCGGTATTTTCCTGATCTTCTGGATGTACATCAATCTAATTGTAACCTGAAAATCCATCTAAGAAAGACATGACTCTAGCCCTTGAAACTCTTTGTAGCAAGCGTTCCATCTTAGGCAGGGGGTAGTTATCTTTTTTAGAGCACTTATTCAGATTTATGAAGTCAACACAAAGCCTGATTTCTCCATTTTTCTTTCTTACTACCATAAGGTTTGCTATCCACTTTGAATACCTTAGGGGAACTATGATTTTGGCATCCAATAGATTTTTTCTTTCTTTCTCAATCAAAGGCAATAAGAGACGGCTAATAGGTCTTAATTTCTGCTTAAAAGGGATGGTGTTCTTTTCCAGTGGAACCTTATGCTGAATGATGTTTGTGTCATAGGTTTTAAGATCATTGTATTCCCAGGCAAAAATATCAGCGAATTGCTTCATGAGGGTGCAATACTTGGAATTTTGGGACGAAGACAAATGAGTGGATAGATTTATGTATTTCGGATGGGCTGGGCTCCCTATATTATGTTTACAAACAACAGACTCATTTTCTTTTTTGGCAGGCTTATAAGGAACATCATTATTATCGAACAACTTCTCTAGAGGCACCAATCCCTTGGGTATATGGTTACTAGGTAGCTAGACAATGCTTCCTCTGTCGATCTCATCCTTTAGCTTGGACTGGCTGCATTCTTCCATGGTTTCATTTTCTTGGTTGATGTGCGTTTCAGAAAAAATTCCTCAACGAATTGTAAAAATCTGTTAATTTCATCATCATCTTGAAAAACTTTCCAGTATTTGATATTGTTAGGCAGAGACGGTCTATATTTAACCTGAACTTCATATGTCAATTTAGGAGGCAAAGGAGGAATAAAAATGCTAGTAGACACAGCAAGGGAGTTGGAAAGCTGGTTCTTCATTCTCAGAATGTAAGAAATGCTGAAATTATTAAAAGAATCCTTGAGCCTCCATATCTCATCTCTGTATGCTTTCAGCCTTGGATGCTTTGCTTGGAAAGTTTTATTGACCTGCTGAATGATGAGGTTTGCATCTCCAAACACTTTCAGGCCTTTTATGCCCATTTCTTTAGCAACGCTTCAGCCCAAAATCAAAGCCTCGTACTCTGTTATGTTGTTTGTGACCTGAAAGGTTAATTTGAGAAATAAATGAATGTATTCCTGTGTGGGGAACACAAGGAATACACCTACCCCTGCAGCTTCCTTAGAGCAAGCCCCATGAAAGAACATGTCCCAAATCTGTGGGCCTTCTTCCTCAGCGATCTGGAAAACTCGTTTTTTAAGCTGCGTGGAGGCCAACTGGGATTCTTCAATATGAAGAATACATGCTCCAAAATCAGTGTCAACAACATAGATGGGATGACTAGTGTGATTCCTTTCATCACTGATGATATAATCCAACTGAGCTTCTCTATGTAATCTCCCGCTCTCACCTTAGAAAACTGGGACAGTAGCATAGGCCAAATCATTTTGTAATGATCCACCTAATCTCTTGATCCAAACTCTGGAAAGTAACATGCCAAACTTCGGGGGTACATCTGCTACCACAATATCCATCATCATTCTTTTCATAGGAAACTGAGACAAAGTGATGGATAGTTCCTTGATTAATCATAGACATTTCAATTTTCTAGAGTCAAAAGAAAATAGGTCATGATAAGGCTTGGTAATGTCAAGACCCAACTCATCCATGATAGCCTTGGGCATTACATTATGGCTAGCTCCAGTGTCTAGAAGGCAGTTGTGAAGGATTTTATCATGAATAGTCAGAGAGACATAAAATGATGGGGAGCTATCTTCACAATTTTCAATCATTGGGCTGAGAATAACAACTGGTTTTTCATCTTGCAGATTTACATAGTCAATGGAGGCTTGAATGGATTTAGGCTCAAGGGCCTCGAGGATGGATCTTTTGAAGTACTCATTCTTCACTAGTTCAATAAGAGGCATAGGTATTCTTAGTTTATGAATTTCTAATTGAAAACTGAAAGGAGAAGGAGACTTGTCAAGGCCTCTTACCTTGTGAGCTGGAGCTTTCAGGATGATGGGATTAACTACCGATTGCTTCTGCTTATTAGCTTGATGTACTGCAGGGAAAACAACTCTTTGAACAAGAGTTTCCTTGGCATTATTCATATTCGACCTCAGATTGTATCTGTGCTAATCTTTAGTTTGCAGAACAACTTCACCATCGCATTCTTGGTTAATCTAGTCATTAAATAATGAATTTTCATAGGCAGTTGAGGTCAAAAAGGAGGCATTGCCTTTGTCTTCCAGATAATGGATCTCATCATCTTCTTCAAACTACTCTTCTTCCATGACTACATTCTGGAAAGGGGTCTTCACCCTTTGGTCTTCATTGGCATCTTTTCTTCTTTGCAAAATCTATAACTAATCATTAGCTCTTATATATGGATTTGGATTTGGGTTTCTAGGAGCAAAGGTATTAGGAACTCTTCCTTTCCCAGGGTGCTGCTCAACCTTTAATTTGGAGATTTCAGAGGCTAATGACTCTATCAATTTGGTCATTTTATCTATCTTGGGATCTGAAGATGATCTCACCCCTCTGTCTTCTTCTATCAACATTTCCCTTGAGCTTATCTACAACCTTGATGTTTGATTCTACTTCCAAGGCTGCATCTTGCATATCAGCCAGAGTAGAACATCGCCTCTCCTTTAATAGTAAATAGAAGTCAGAATCAAAGGCACTGGCATAGGTGAGTTTAGAAGAGGTAGTAGTGGGTTTTATTTTAGCTGGTATCTTGCTGTACATGCAGTTAAACCTTTTGTTAAAATCAGACAACAACTCGCAATTTTCCCTCTTTAAGTTGCCAAACTCGGTGTGTTAGTAGAGTAAATCCTTCTTATCCCTCCAATGATTTAGGAACGCATCATCTAAAGCCTCAATATCTGCTATAGATCTTGGGGTTAGTTCTCTAAACCATTTCCTAGCCTCTCCATCTAGGCTTTGGACAAAGACCCTCATCCACACATCATCTTCACTAATGTCTAGATTATTAGCATAGCTATAGAATGAATCAAGATATTCTTTAACTGTAACACCTTCAGTACCAGTGAACTTAGGCCTATACTTTTGATATTCTCCAGTAGGCATGGCATTCAAAGGAGTGGGCAGTATTAGAGGTCAATACCTAGCAGCTATGATTCTTTCTATTTTGGTGGGTGCTTGTGGTCCTGCCATAGCTGTGGTGGCTATAAGAGTACTGGCACTCTAAATGATAGAGGGATGAGGAGTGGCAGACAAGACTAAAGGAGTATGATGGATAGGAGGTGAGGTTTCCTTTGGGCTTACAACAAAAGGAGAACCTAAATAATAAGGAGCTTTATGAATCTCTAAGAGTTTTTCTTCACTGCTAGTATTAGATGCTATACTCTCAACATGTATTTGTTCTATTGTAGGATTTTCTTAAAGAGATATAGAAATTGTTTAGGTTTACCTGAAACCGATGCTCCTTTTTGCAAAGCCTTTCTTTCTTTGATGATTTTTTCAGGGTCAGATACTGGATCAGCTTGTGATTTCTGAGAATTTCTCTGAGTATGCCTCACAAACTGAGCCAGAACTATGAAGTGGAGTCGCCAAGAGGTTCAGCCTCCAGTAGATTCACCAGATAGATGATTACAACCAAAAAAGTGCCCAGACTTTGTCTATCATCAAAGCTGGATTTGTGTCGTTTCCGAGGGAAGCTGAGCTTCAGTTTCCCCTCCCCAGCAATGGTGCCAATTATGTTATCACTCTAGGAAACTCTCATAGGTTGCAGCACGGAGATGCCTGGTAACATATAATCTTCAATATTGTTCTCTAAACTATTGGAATGAATGATGGTTTGGATCAAGTCAGATAACCATTTCAACTCTATTCTCAATCAAGACATGCATGAACACCCTAAACAATACAAGGCTTTAGACCACTAATGCTCAATAGTTTATAGATTCAACGGATAGATGGAGAATACTGACTGTGCTAGTAGATGCATACATAAACATATATGAATGGCCAGCTGTAGGAAGTAAATGGAACTTGCAAATCTAATTTATCAATGCAGAGATAAGATGACAATTATATAGCATTAGACACAGTAGAAAACATGAATAACCTATTCAAGTGCAAGCATAGAACAACAGAGAAAATGAGAATTGAACATGTAACAACAAAAGAAGCTTATATTGTTGGAATGAAGATGAGAAGCTAGAGGAGTAGAGTCTCCAAAGTCTCCAAAGGTTGAACCCTCATTACATTTTGCTTTCAGATATTTATAGCTCTTTACAATGCTCTTGAGCCTTCTGAGGCTCGAGAGGTCTTAATCTATCCCCGTGTCTCTTCAACAACTTTGATGCCCTGACTAGGAAAGCATGGCTAAGAGGTTCCTTATTCTGACAGAAGAGTAACCACACTCAGGTAGTTTGATGCTTTGTCTGGGAGCTCTCTCGTGCCGGAGATGCCCCACAATCGTTTCTATTATTTTTGGTTGAGCGCTGTCTGCTCCATGATGTTTCTGTTTGTTTTGGACAAGCTGCATGTGTTGTGGTCCTTGTTATTCCCTTTCCGGTCTCTGTTTCCCAGTAATCTGTCTCCCAGACTCTGCTATGTCATGGAATGGGTCTTCAGGCCTTTGTTTTCCCTTCAAATGTTAGAGTGACTTTTTTTTTGTTAAACACAGAAAACACTCCAACTGTGAGAAATCCCGCCAAGCTCTCAACATTTTGGACTTCAAAAGTCCTTAAACATGGAATATTTATCTATCGGGTCTGCCCCTAGGGTCGCTATTTCTAGTCACACACAGCCTGTTTCCTATGTATTTGCTTTGTTGTTGGCCGAATAAATCGTTCTTGCGGACAAGACCAATCTCCCTAGTATCGAATGATATCCAGCAACAAAGAGCACAAGAAAATCTACTTTTCTCTAAACATGTTTCAATTCATTAATGAATACTAAGAGGTGTAACAGACCCTACCTCGGTCCAACGCTTGTTTGAGGCAGTTTTACTCCAATAGCTTCAAGCAATTCCCTTTTAATAACCTGCATACACAAACAAGCACACATCAAAGCATACCTGTGTATAATAAAACATATTCATTATGAAGATCAAGGAGCTCATAAAATAAACCATTAGAGACAGTTCATTGAGAAAAACAAACTTGATTGTATTAACTTTATGAATAAAAGAACCTTACAACCTTTGCCTTGATGTTGCACAAGTTCTTTCCAGGGTCCATCAGGAGTCTCCTCTACTTTGACAAGCCTCACTCACTTCCTAAATGACATGAAAGGTATGTGATCTCTCCTCTCACAAGCTCAAAAAGGAAGCCTAGTTTTCAGCAGCATTTACCCTCAAGAATCTTCAGCTTTCCACCTTTCCTACAACCAGCCCAATGCATGAATTTATAGTGCAAATGGAGGAAGTTGCAGGTCCACCATTGAAGGGATAAGTTCCTCCTTCAATGGGATAAGCACCTCATATCATGGAGTTAGCTCCCTTAGTTATGGAATGGATGATCCAAGGTGGAGCGGACTTGCCAGCGTAATATTCCTTCTAGAAGTGTCTAGAAGTGACCCAAGATGAGTTTTTAAGAATGAACTCATGCCTTTTTAACTTTTACAAGGGTTCGCACCCATTACTCAATAGATAGAGCGGCCAGGTTCGTAGGAAACATGACCATTGGGTGCGGCACCGCAGGAAATACTAGGAGAAAGTGCGAAACCAGGATTCAAGATGTTTTTAAGGTCTTTCTCCCATTTTTAAGGCTTGACATGAAGAGCTGAGGCTCAAGACTTGCAAAGGAGGTATGTATGAGTGTTGATGGACTCACACAAACTGTAGAAAGTCATGGTGACAATTTTTTGTGTAATAGATTGCCCCCTAAAGTGCGAAGTCTGTAGTAGATGAGGATGGTTTTTTAATCATCTAAGAAGATTGAAGGACTTTATCATTTCAAGGATCTTCCTGTGGATACCCCGGTCGAACCTATAAAAACATTCAATAGAAAATATATATGTGAAAATATCATCGTTGAGGTAGGCATTCTCATACTCAGATCAAAATTGACTAAGAACTATCTAAAACGGCTCTGATACAGGAATGCTCTTGTATTACATCACAAGTAGGAACATATGGACACAGTATGGGTGTAGCCATCTGTTTATGAATAGTCCACTATATAATGATAACAAAATTTCTCGCAGCATGGATGGTGGAAACTAGATCCAGGGTCTTCATTTCTACTTCCTGAACCAGTACGATTCTATCCATGTGAATGAATGTGTCGAAGTCGATCATGGTAGAAACCACTTGATTACTAGTCAATGATGTAAACTGTTAACAAGTGTGAGAGGAACCACTAGTAATGTCAATGGCCTTCAAAGTACTCAGTACAATCCATGAAATGTGAATGAATGAGTCGATGTCGAAAATGTCACAGAATCCTTTGATAAAAGGTCAATGATGCAACATGTCATCAAAGGAGAGAAACCTACCATTGAGGCATGCAGATTCCAAGGTACTGACGATTTCTAGATCATCTTTCTAGATAATGAGTTGGAGTCGATAGAAAGCGATCCGTCATAGGCAAGCCGATAACACGAAATCATAGATCAAGTCTGAAGAAATATATTTGGCAAGAACTAACTCAGGGATGGTCAATGATGGATGACAAATATTTTGCAGGTGAATGGTTTATTTGTACAGACCTCTTGAACAAATAACGACACTGCGGATGGCTTGGTGACAATTTACCCAAAGCTAATACCCGGAAACCAGCTGAAGACTTTCAATGTGGCTTGATTAACAGTTAGGTAAAGGATTTCCCAACCCAGGTAAATAAAAGTGTCTTGTTCAAGAGTGATGGAAAGTTTTTCAAACACAAAGTATGACCAACAGGTTCATTTTTCTCTATTTTCCCCCACCATTTCTGGCAAGTACCTCTTTATTTTTGACAAGCTTGAGGAGGATAACATTTGCTTGGTTATAATCTCATCCTTCGGATGAGTCCACCTTAGTTTAAATTCGAACCCTAAGAAGGAGTGGTCCATTCCTGTTTGTAATGGAACAAGTCCTTTACTGTGAAATTTTAATGAGTCCAGTATAGGAGAAACTCGACGTTTTTCAATTTTAGGGAGTCAGAAGAAAAACTTAAGAAAACTCCATGGTTGTCCTTTTTCGTAAATTTGTGTTTCTGAAGCCCGAAAAAGTATAAAATAATACTTGAGAGAACCGCTTGATCATTACGACCAAGGAGTACTTTTCATAATTAGTGCCTTCAATCTGAAAAAGTAAAAAAGTGATCGAAAACACGTCGTTTTATTACCAATATCGAATTTGAAACAACAAAAGTCCGGCAATATTTTCATGTTTATATAGTCGGAAAAGCGCTGTAAAAGGACCGTCTTTTTAATTCCGTTTTAACGAGTCTAAAAAGAAAAACTCGACAATCTTTTCATATTTTACG